>WNWK01009797.1:0-74287 GCA_009830355.1 Cherax destructor
AACAAGTGCTGGATGAAATACACACAAACGAGGAGGTGGTGAAGAAGCTGCTATGTGAACTCGATACCTCAAAAGCGGTGGGACCTGACAACATTTCTCCGTGGGTCCTTAGAGAGGGAGCAGAGATGTTGAGCGTGCCACTAACAAAAATCTTCAACACATCCATTGAAACTGGGCAACTACCTGAGGTGTGGAAGATGGCAAATGTAGTCTCAATTTTTAAGAAAGGAGACAGACACGAGGCATTAAACTACAGACCTGTGTCACTGACGTGTATAGTATGCAAAGTCATGGAGAAGATCATAAGGAGGAGAGTGGTGGAGCACCTAGAAAGACACAATATTATAAACGACAATCCAGCACAGTTTCAGGGAAGGAAAATCTTGTGTCACAAACCTACTGGAGTTATATGACAAAGTAACAGAAGTAAGACACGAGAGAGAGAGGTGGATAGACTGCATTTTCTTGGACTGCAAGAAGGCGTTCGACACAGTCCCTCACAAGAGGTTAATGCAAAAGCTAGAGGATCAGGCATACGTAACAGAAAGGCACTGCAATGGATCAGAGAATATCTGACAGGGATGCAACAACGAGTCATGGTACGTGACGAGGTGTCAGAGTGGGCACCTGTGACGAGTGGGGTTCCACAAGGGTCAGTCCTAGGACCTGTACTGTTTTTGGTATATGTGAATGACATAACGGAAGGGATAGACTCAGAAGTGTCCCTGTTTGCAGATGATGTGAAGTTAATGAGAAGAATTAAATCAGTCGAGGATCAGGCAGGACTACAAAGAGACCTGGACAGGCTACAAGCCTGGTCCAGTAACTGGCTCCTTGAATTTAACCCTGCCAAATGTAAAGTCATGAAGATCGGGGGAAGGGCAAAGAAGGCCGCAGACAGAGTATAGTCTAGGTGGTCAAAGACTGCAAACCTCACTCAAGAAAAAAGATCTTGGGGTGAGTATAATACCGAGCACATCTCCTGAGGCACACATCAATCAGATAACTGCTGCAGCATACGGGCGGCTGGCAAACCTAAGAATAGCGTTCCAATACCTCACTAAGGAATCGTTCAAGACTCTGTACACCATATACGTCAGGCCCATACTGGAGTATGCAGCACCAGTTTGGAACCCACACCTGGTCAAGCACGTCAAGAAATTAGAGAAAGTGCAAAGGTTTGCAACAAGACTAGTCCCAGAGCTAAGGGGATTGTCCTACGAAGAAAGGTTAAGGGAAATCGGCCTGACGACACTAGAGGACAGGAGGGTTAGGGGAGACATGATAACGACATATAAAATACTGCGAGGAATAGATAAGGTGGACAGAGACTAAGATGTTCCAGAGAGGGGACACAGAAACAAGGGGTCACAACTGGAAGTTGAAGACTCCTATGAGTCAAAGGGATGTTAGGAAGTATTTCTTCAGTCATAGAGTTGTCAGGGAGTGGGATAGCTTAGAAAGTGACGAAGTGGAGGCAGGAACCATACATAGTTTTAAGACGAGGTTTCATGAAGCTTATGGAGCAGGGAGAGAGAGGACCTAGTAGCAATCAGTGAAGAGGCGGGGCCAGGAGCTATGAATCGACCCCTGCAACCACAAATAGGTGAGTACAAATAGGTGAGTGCACACACACACACGAGAGGCTGAGAACAGGAAGTTGTTGGACTTGATAGCCTCTCAGGTTACTAAAAGGAAATCCTGTTAAATAAGGTCAAATACACAGGAAATTGGTGCAAAGCAGAGGCTGACACCACCAGCAGCCAGCTCCACGCAGCACTATCACCAATACCGCAAGCACCAAGCATCGCCACGGATCACGTACAGATACTCCACGGGGAGACACACACACACACACACACACACAACTGGAAGCTGAAGACTCAGATGAGTCAAAGGGATGTTAGGAAGCATTTCTTCAGCCATAGAGTAGTTAGGAAGTGGAATAGTCTAGAGAAAGATATAGTGGAGGCAGGAACCATACATAGTTTTAAGACAAGGTATGATAAAGCTCATGGAGCAGGGAGAGCAGAGACCCAGTAGCGGCCAGTGAAGAGGCGGGGCCAGGAGCTATGACTCGACCCCTGCAACCACAACTAGGTGAGTACAACAGGAGTACGGACCAGGCAGAACTACGAAGGGATCTGGACAGGCTGCAGGCCTGGTCCAGAAACTGGCTCCTGGAGTTCAACCCCACCAAGTGCAAAGTTATGAAGATTGGGGAAGGCCAAAAAGGAGACTGCAGACAGAATACAGTCTAGGGGGCCAGAGACTACAAACCTCACTCAAGGAAAAGGATCTTGGGGTGAGTATAACACTGGGCACATCCCCTGAAGCGCACATCAACCAAATAACTGCTGCAGCATATGGGCGCCTAGCAAACCTAAGAACAGCATTCCGACATCTTAATAAAGAATCATTCAGGACACTGTACACTGTGTACGTTAGGCCTATATTGGAGTATGTAGCACCAGTTTGGAACCCACACCTAGCCAAGCACGTAAGGAAACTAGAGAAAGTGCAAAGGTTTTCAACAAGGCTAGTCCCAGAGCTAAGGGGCATGTCCTACGATGAGAGATTAAGAGAAATCGACATTACGACACTGGAGGACAGGAGGGATAGGGGGATATGATAACGACATATAAAATACTGGTAGGAATCGACAAGGTGGACAGAGATGGAATGTTCCAGAGATGAGACACAGCAACAAGGGGTCTCAGTTGGAAGTTGAAGACTCAGATGAACCACAGGGATGTTAGGAAGTATTTCTTCAGTCACAGAGTTGTCAGGAAGTTGAATAGTTTGGGAAGTGATGTAGTGGAGGCAGGATCCATACATAGCTTTAAAAAGAGGTATGATAAAGCTCATGGAGCAGGAAGAGTGACCTAGTAGCGACCAGTAAAGAGGCGGGGCCAGAAGCTATGAATCGACCCCAGCAACCACAACTAGGTGAGTACACACACACACACCAGTGATCACATCCAATGAATAGTTCAGACCTCACACACTAGGAGTCCTGGCCAGCAAAAGTAACATTCATAAGGTGTTTCCAAATTCACAAATGTAAACATCATAGGGATCCAATACAGTACTCTGCGTCTTTAAATGAAACATGTTGAGAAGATATCTTAAATAACATGGATCCCAGCTAGTGTCTTGAATTTATCAACTCCGTGGCACTAAAAGTATGCTCAAGGCGCATTCCACTAAGAAAAAAGAAGAGAAGATGAAAACTAGAAAGAGTGAGATGCTCCCTCTACAGATGAAGGTGAAGAATCACAGAGCTCCTCATAAGTGTTAGACTATCTGAAATGTGGAAGGAGGCGCTGGCTAGGGTAATGGATGAATCGGAGTCCAGGGGAGACAGAGGGAGCTAAAAGCAATTAATGAAATTGAAAGAAATCCAAAATATTTTTTTCTCGTATGCCAAATCCAGGGCAAAAACCATCCAGTATCAGGCCCTTGCTCGAGCAAGATGGTACATTCACTGCTGACAGCAAATAACTGCTTGAAATACTGAAGTCTCAGTAGGACTGTTCATTGAGTCTTTATTCAAATTAAAGGTCGACAATCTTAATGAATTCTTTATGAACGAGACTCAAAATCTTGTCAATGTCTCAAATTTCTGATTTTTCTGACTTAACCCTAACACCACTGAACTTTGAGACAGCCATTGACAGCATACCACTACGTCCAGAGTCGTAGAACTCCGTATTCATCAAGAAGTGCAAGAAACCTTTATCGAATGCCTTCAGAATTGTATGGAGATGGAACCTAGACATGTGGGTTATCCCATAGACATTAAAGACAACGGGTATAACCCGACTCCACAAAGATGGCAGCAAAGTAATGGCAAATATTTATAGACTAATACTAACGTCCCACATAAAAAAAAATTAAAGGATTCTAAGAAGAAAGATCGCTAACCACTTGACTTCCCAACATTTGCACAACCCAGGGCAACATGGGTTTAGAGCAGGTTGCTCCTGCCTCTTGCAACTACTGGATCACTATTACAAGGTCTTGGATGCACTGGGGGACAAACAGAATGCAGATTATTATACATAGACGTTGCAAAAGCCTTCGACAAGTGCAGTCATGGTGTAATAGCACATAGTAGAGAGAGTTAAGTCAGAGGCGGCCACATCGGAAAGCTCTGTTCCCCAAGGCACAGTACTCGCCCCATTATTTTCCTCATTCTCGTATCTAACAGAGACGTAAATCATAGCATTTTATCCTTTGTAGACAAAATTTGCGTGTATCATCCATGGAGAACACCGTAAATCCAAGAAAATATAAACCAGGTAATCCAATGAACAAATTTAATTTATTCCGAACAGTGAGGAGGAAGTCTCCAGAGTGAAGCATGCTCACAGTTGTGAAAACTGACAACATCCTTTTCGAGCGTTGCAACCTGGATTGTTTGTGGGCCAGTGTTGTAGCTGTTTTAGTGGTAAAGCTGCGAGATCAGATTATGAGCGCCCTGGACATCTTTCTGTAGACCTTTCAAGTATTAGAGGAAAAAAAAGAGGAGCAAGGGGATCACTCTGAGGGACACCTTCCTAAGAGTCAATTGTGCGTTCAATAAAGAGAAGATTCGAAATATTTCTGTAACGTGACTTAATAAATATATAAAGAAGAGAGGAATGTAGTTGAACAGCATTCCTTCCCACCAGTGTTGAACAGCCGAGTACAGCATTCATTCCCACCAGTGTTGAACAGGAGTTCACATCTTCTTCCACCAGTGTTGAACGCCGAGTACAGCATTCCTTCCAACCAAGTGAACAGCTGGAGTACAGCATTCCTTCCCACCAGTGTTGAACAGCCGACTGACTGCATTCATTCCACCAGTGTTCATGCGAGTACAGCATTCCTTCCCACCAGTGTTGAACAGCCGAGTAAGCATTCCTTCCCACCAGAGTTGAACAGCCAGTACAGCATTCCTTCCACCAGTGTTGAACAGCCGACTACAGCATTCCTTCCCACCAGTGTTTGAACAGCCGACTACAGCATTCCTTCCCACCAGTGTTGATCAGCCGAGTCAGACATTCTTCCACCAGTGTGAACAGCGAGTCAGCATTCTTCACACCATTTTGAACAGCCGAGTACAGCATTCCTTCCACCAGTATTGAACAGCCGAGTACAGCATTCCTTCCCACAGTGACTTGAACACCGAGTACAGCATTCCTTCCACAGTGTTGATCAGCCGAGTACAGCATTCCTTCCCGCCAGTGTTGAACAGCCGAGTACAGCATTCCTTCCCACCAGTGTTGAACAGCCGAGTACAGCATTCCTTCCCACCAGTGTTGATCAGCCGAGTACAGCATTCCTTCTCAACAGTATTGAACAGCCGAGTACAGCATTCCTTCCCACCAGTGTTGATCAGCCGAGTACAGCATTCCTTCCCACCCGTGTTGATTAGCCGAGTACAGCATTCCTTCCCGCCAGTGTTGAACAGCCGAGTACAGCATTCCTTCCCACCAGTGTTGAACAGCCGAGTACAGCATTCCTTCCCACCAGTGTTGATCAGCCGAGTACAGCATTCCTTCCCACCAGTGTTGAACAGCCGACTACAGAATTCCTTCCCACCAGTGTTGAACAGCCGAGTACAGCATTCCTTCCCACCAGTGTTGAACAGCCGACTACAGCATTCCTTCCCACCAGTGTTGATCAGCCGAGTACAGCATTCCTTCCCACCAGTGTTGAACAGCCGAGTACAGCATTCCTTCCCACCAGTGTTGAACAGCCGAGTACAGCATTCCTTCCCACCAGTGTTGAACAGCCGAGTACAGCATTCCTTCCCACCAGTGTTGATCAGCCGAGTACAGCATTCCTTCCCACCAGTGTTGAACAGCCGACTACAGCATTCCTTCCCACCAGTGTTGATCAGCCGTGTACAGCATTCCTTCCCACCAGTGTTGAACAGCCGAGTACAGCATTCCTTCCCACCAGTGTTGAACAGCCGAGTACAGCATTCCTTCCCACCAGTGTTGAACAGCCGAGTACAGCATTCCTTCCCACCAGTGTTGAACAGCCGAGTACAGCATTCCTTCCCACCAGTGTTGAACAGCCGAGTACAGCATTCCTTCCCACCAGTGTTGATCAGCCGAGTACAGCATTCCTTCCCACCAGTGTTGAACAGCCGACTACAGCATTCCTTCCCACCAGTGTTGATCAGCCGTGTACAGCATTCCTTCCCACCAGTGTTGATCAGCCGAGTACAGCATTCCTTCCCACCAGTGTTGAACAGCCGACTACAGCATTCCTTCCCACCAGTGTTGATCAGCCGTGTACAGCATTCCTTCCCACCAGTGTTGAACAGCCGAGTACAGCATTCCTTCCCACCAGTGTTGAACAGCCGAGTACAGCATTCCTTCCCACCAGTGTTGAACAGCCGAGTACAGCATTCCTTCCCACCAGTGTTGAACAGCCGAGTACAGCATTCCTTCCCACCAGTGTTGAACAGCCGAGTACAGCATTCCTTCCCACCAGTGTTGATCAGCCGAGTACAGCATTCCTTCGCACTAAAATAAAAACTCTGGACAAGTGCTGTTTCTTTTGGTCTTTCTGACCAGCCGGGCTGTGGTTCGTACGTTGGACTGCGTGCGGCCAGCAGTAACAGCCTGGTTGATCAGGCTCTGATCCAACATGAGGCCTGGTCACAGACCGGGCCGCAGGGGCGTTGACCCCTGGAACTCTCTCCAGGTATAATGCAGGCGGCGCTGCGCGGACTGCTGCTTCACAGCTTAATATGGAAGTATGCAGCAACTCTGAATTAACTTAAACAAAGGCAATGAAAAAGCTTGACTTTAAATGAGCTGAGACAGAATTACAGCTCCAAGCTTTTAAAATAAAGAAAAGATCTCTTAGCCTAGCTCTTGCTGACCACTTAACTATAAAAGAAAAAGAGACGAATGAGAGAGAGAGAGAGAGAGAGAGAGAGAGATATTAAGGATGGGATTTTGTTTGACATTCTTGAAGTGTTGAAGCAGAACTGAGGTCAGAGTTGAATTCAGAGTCACAAAGTTAGTTAGAAACACTTTTTTTTAATATCTGAAACCATTGTTGACGATTGTAATACAAGAAAAGGTTTAGCAGACGATGATTTATGAAGCTGTAGAAGTTTTTTCAGTGGAGAAGGAAAATAAAAAAAATTAGAATTAAGATAGATGTGAGGACGAGGGAGAGGGGCAGTGAGCAGACAGTTAAAATATAAACAGTTCAGCACAGACATGTACGTTCAGTTTGAGGTCAAAAATGGAAGAAAAGTTAAGGTTGCGAGAGAATCCAAGACAAACCCAAGTAGTTTTTCTGGTGTACTGGAGAAAAAGATGGTCGACAGGATTTGTCAAGGACTAGGTCTCGGGGGCGGTGACCCCCGGAACGCCCTCCAGGTAGACTTAAATGTAACCCAAACCAGTTTACTGTCACTAACAAATGTGAACCATTTCTAAAATCTATTTCCTCTGTTTTTAATCAATAGGATAAAAACTAAATCCCGTTAAGCATTAATTTTACAAGTCAAAGCAAAAAATAAATTATGCAAGATCAAAGTCACTGGGACATGGTCCACACATGAATAAAATCATCCAAAACAATAAAAAAAAAGGTCGCAGAACTTTGATGAGATATTTTCAATGGTCCCAAAGGAATGTAACAAATACCTTTGCAAATCCCTAACTGGTATCTTCAGTTGATCAATACTAACAAACGAGTATCATACCTGATAAGTGGCAAATGAAAAATGTGGTACCCACTTATATAAAGTGAGATTGGTCCTTAGCTTCGAATAATAGACCAATCACAGTAACCTCAATTGTGGGAAAATTGATGACATCAGTGACTGCTTGAGGAGAGTCGAAGCTGTGTACAACACAACAGTGTTGTACAATGTTGTACTAACACACAACAGTGTTGTACAGTATTGGCACTAAGACACCACAGTGTTGTACAGTGCTGGTACTAAGACACCACAGTGTTGACAGTACTGGTACTAAGACACCACAGTGTTGTACAGTGCTGGTACTAAGACACCACAGTGTTGTACAGCACTGGTACTAAGACACCACAGTGTTGTACAGTACTGGTACTAAGACACCACAGTGTTGTACAGTACTGGTACTAAGACACCACAGTGTTGTACAGTATGGACTAAGACACCACAGTGTTGTACAGACTGGTACTAAGACACCACACTGTTGTACAGTCTGGTACTAAGACACCACAGTGTTGTACAGTGATGGTACTAAGACACCACAGTGTTGTACAGTTGGTACTAAGACACCACAGTGTTGTACAGTATGGTACTAAGACACCACAGTGTTGTACGTATGGTACTAAGACACCACATGTTGTACAGTACTGGTACTAAGACACCACATGTTGTACAGTATGGTACTAAGACACCACAGTGTTGTACAGTCTGGTACTAAGACACCACAGTGTTGTACAGTATGGTACTAAGACACCACAGTGTTGTACAGTACTGGTACTAAGACACACATGTTGTACAGTTGGTACTAAGACACCACAGTGTTGTACAGTGCTGGTACTAAGACACCACAGTGTTGTACAGTGCTGGTACTAAGACACACATGTTGTACATACTGGTACTAAGACACCACATGTTGTACAGTACTGGTACTAAGACACCACAGTGTTGTACAGATGGTACTAAGACACCACATGTTGTACATACTGGTACTAAGACACCAAGTGTTGTACAGTGCTGGTTAAGACACACAGTGTTGTACAGTTGGTACTAAGACACAGAGTGTTGACAGTACTGGTACTAAGACACCAAGTGTTGTCAGCACTGGTACTAAGACACACAGTGTTGTACAGTATGGTACTAAGACACCACAGTGTTGTACAGTGTGGACTAAGACACCACAGTGTTGTACAGTATGGTACTAAGACACCACAGTGTTGTACAGGATGGTACTAAGACACCACAGTGTTGTAAGTGTGGTACTGACACAGTGTTGTACAGTCTGGTACTAAGACACCACAGTGTTGTCAGACTGGTACTAAGACACCACAGTGTTGCAGTGATGGTACTAAGACACCACAGTGTTTACAGTGCTGGTACTAAGACACCACAGTGTTGTACAGTACTGGTACTAAGACACCACAGTGTTGTACAGTGATGGTACTAAGACACCACAGTGTTGTACAGTGCTGGTACTAAGACACCACAGTGTTGTACAGTACTGGTACTAAGACACCACAGTGTTGTACAGTCTGGTACTAAGACACCACAGTGTTGTACAGTATGGTACTAAGACACCACAGTGTTGTACAGTACTGGTACTAAGACACACAGTGTTGTACAGTCTGGTACTAAGACACCACAGTGTTGTACAGTGATGGTACTAAGACACCACAGTGTTGTACAGTACTGGTACTAAGACACCACAGTGTTGTACAGTACTGGTACTAAGACACCACAGTGTTGTACAGTGATGGTACTAAGACACCACAGTGTTGTACAGTGATGGTACTAAGACACCACAGTGTTGTACAGTGATGGTACTAAGACACCTACAGTGTTGACAGGTACTGGTACTAAGACACCAAGTGTTGTACAGTACTGGTACTAAGACCACAGTGTTGTACAGTGATGGTACTAAGACACCACAGTGTTGTACAGTACTGGTACTAAGACACCACATGTTGTACAGTACTGGTACTAAGACACCACAGTGTTGTCAGTATGGTACTAAGACACCACAGTGTTGTACAGTGTGGTACTAAGACACCACAGTGTTGTACAGTACTGGTACTAAGACACCACAGTGTTGTACAGTACTGGTACTAAGACACCACAGTGTTGTACAGTACTGGTACTAAGACACCACAGTGTTGTACAGTACTGGTACTAAGACACCACAGTGTTGTACAGTACTGGTACTAAGACACCACAGTGTTGTACAGTCTGGTACTAAGACACCACAGTGTTGTACATGCTGGTACTAAGACACCACAGTGTTGTACAGTACTGGTACTAAGACACCACAGTGTTGTACAGTCTGGTACTAAGACACCACAGTGTTGTACAGTGATGGTACTAAGACACCACAGTGTTGTACAGTGCTGGTACTAAGACACCACAGTGTTGTACAGTACTGGTACTAAGACACCACAGTGTTGTACAGTACTGGTACTAAGACACCACAGTGTTGTACAGCACTGGTACTAAGACACCACAGTGTTGTACAGTGATGGTACTAAGACACCACAGTGTTGTACAGTGCTGGTACTAAGACACCACAGTGTTGTACAGTACTGGTACTAAGACACCACAGTGTTGTACAGTGATGGTACTAAGACACCACAGTGTTGTACAGTGACTGGTACTAAGACACCACAGTGTTGACAGTCTGGTACTAAGACACCACAGTGTTGTACAGACTGGTACTAAGACACCACAGTGTTGTACAGTGATGGTACTAAGACACCACAGTGTTGTACAGTGCTGGTACTAAGACACCACAGTGTTGTACAGTACTGGTACTAAGACACCACAGTGTTGTACAGTACTGGTACTAAGACACCACAGTGTTGTACAGTACTAGTACTAAGACACCACAGTGTTGTACAGTGCTGGTACTAAGACACCACAGTGTTGTACAGTACTGGTACTAAGACACCAAGTGTTGTACAGTACTGGTACTAAGACACCACAGTGTTGTACAGTCTGGTACTAAGACACCAAGTGTTGTACAGTACTGTACTAAGACACCACAGTGTTGTACAGCTGGTACTAAGACACAAGTGTTGTACAGTGCTGGTACTAAGACACAAGAGTGTTGTACAGTGCTGGTACTAAGACACAAGTTGTACAGTGCTGGTACTAAGACACAAGTGTTGTACAGTGCTGGTACTAAGACACCAAGTGTTGTACAGTGTGGTACTAAGACACAAGTGTTGTACAGTGCTGGTACTAAGACACACAGTGTTGTACAGTCTGGACTAAGACACCACAGTGTTGTACAGTGATGGTACTAAGACACACAGTGTTGTACAGTGATGGTACTAAGACACACAGTGTTGTACAGTGATGGTACTAAGACACCACAGTGTTGACAGTCTGGTACTAAGACACCACACTGTTGTACAGTACTGGTACTAAGACACCACAGTGTTGTACAGTGACTGGTACTAAGACACCCAGTGTTGTACAGTCTGGTACTAAGACACCACAGTGTTGTACAGTCTGGTACTAAGACACCACAATGTTGTCAGTATGTACTAAGACACCACAGTGTTGTACAGTGCTGGTACTAAGACACTACATGTTGTACAGACTGGTACTAAGACACCACAGTGTTGTACAGTCTGGTACTAAACCACGTGTTGTACAGTGCTGGTACTAAGACACCAAGTGTTGTACAGTACTGTACTAAGACACCACAGTGTTGTAAGTACTGGTACTAGAACCACATGTTGTACAGTGCTGGTACTAAGACACAATGTTGTACAGTACTGGTACTAAGACACCACAGTGTTGTACAGTGCTGGTACTAAGACACCACAGTGTTGTACAGTGCTGGTACTAAGACACAAGATTGTTGTACAGTGCTGGTACTAAGACACCACAGTGTTGTACAGTACTGGTACTAAGACACCACAGTGTTGTACAGTACTGGTACTAAGACACCACAGTGTTGTACAGTGATGGTACTAAGACACCACAGTGTTGTACAGTACTGGTACTAAGACACCACAGTGTTGTACAGTACTGGTACTAAGACACCACAGTGTTGTACAGTGCTGGTACTAAGACACCACAGTGTTGTACAGTGCTGGTACTAAGACACCACAGTGTTGTACAGTGCTGGTACTAAGACACCACAGTGTTGTACAGTGCTGGTACTAAGACACCACAGTGTTGTACAGTACTGGTACTAAGACACCACAGTGTTGTACAGTGCTGGTACTAAGACACCACAGTGTTGTACAGTGACTGGTACTAAGACACCACAGTGTTGTACAGTACTGGTACTAAGACACCACAGTGTTGTACAGTACTGGTACTAAGACACCACAGTGTTGTACAGTGCTGGTACTAAGACACCACAGTGTTGTACAGTGCTGGTACTAAGACACAAGTGTTGTACAGTACTGGTACTAAGACACCCCAGTGTTGTACAGTGCATGGTACTAAGACACCACAGTGTTGTACAGTGACTGGTACTAAGACACCACAGTGTTGTACAGTACGCTTACTAAGACACCACAGTGTTGTACAGTACTGGTACTAAGACACAAGAGTGTTGTACAGTGCTGGTACTAAGACACAAGAGTGTTGTACAGTGCTGGTACTAAGACACAAGAGTGTTGTACAGTGCTGGTACTAAGACACAAGAGTGTTGTACAGTGCTGGTACTAAGACACAAGAGTGTTGTACAGTGCTGGTACTAAGACACAAGAGTGTTGTACAGTGCTGGTACTAAGACACAAGAGTGTTGTACAGTGCTGGTACTAACACACACACAAGCCTGGATGGATGGCACTGACTAATGGAATATTATTCCATGAACCTAAATAACTTGTAAGGTTTGGCCGGTGTGGTTGTGGCACCTGAAGTGGTCGGTCAAGTTTACCAGAGTCGTATGAAAATGTGGTGGCAATTTTATCTATTAAATGTTTGTCAAGTATTAATTACCTGAAGGGCAACCCAGGTGAGCTTCATTCATGGATCAAGAACTTGAGATACAAAGAAAAAAGTTTTAGGATTTCATACTGTGATGAGTCTCCAGCGAAGCTCCTACGGTTACTACCAACTTACAGCTGAAGTTCTGAAGTTCCCCTAATACATGATACAACAATGCTTGAAGTGACCAGGTTCTGGGCCCCGGCGAAGTTAGTTGTAATCTTCAAGGGAGTGAGCATCGCTGGTAGCTGTTCAAGGATCATGTTCTCATACTGTGATACCATCATCATGATCTCTGGACTTGAGCAGACTCCTCGGATCATCTTCAGCTGCCCGCTCCACCAGACTGTAGTGAAGTAATCAAGCTTCAGTTCTCTCTCAAAAATTATTTGATAAAATTGTTGCCTAACGTGGCTACCTTTACCTTTGGTGGGTTTCGAGAGTTTTCCGACTGCAGAGCAGCCCTGGGCCAGGCTTGTCTGCTGCTTGCCTGGTTAACAAGGCTAACCAGTTTGCTGACATTATTTATCACCCTGGTGAGTTGAGATCTAGCTTCTCTCAGCCCATCCTTTACAACAAATTACAGTGCATGAGCAAAGCGATAGTGGTGTGTGGGAAAGTATACTAATAGCTCACTATTTGTCAAGTTCTACTGACTTATAACTTATATCAGTAGAGTATGAGAAGTCTACTGATATAAACTAGCCTTGCAATTCATAAACCGATAAAACCTGGTGTATTTTAAGAATGTCCTCAGCTGAGTGGCTTCATCAGAAAGGGATACAGTTTAGCAAGGCTGACATTGGCTGGAAGTTGACATTTTTATAGTGACACGTAATTCAAGCCTATCAAGACTCGACCAGATGTCAGTTGTCAAGCCACAAGGCATTACGGAGCTACAATTGAGGTTAGGTTAGGTAAGGTTTGTCAGGAAACAGACAAGTGTTTCCCGACGCGGGTCTTAGAACTGAGGCACTAGAGACTAGACAGTCATGAAGAGATTGACACTCAGTGACAGTGGTTGAAGGTTGTCACCTAGGAAGAAAATAAGCTTGCTGGAGGCTTCCTGCTGACGGGGCTTATTGTTTGCTGGAAACCTTGACAAATGTTTCCACCGAGAAACAACGAAAAGGCACAATATCGTGACTGGAACAAATAACCCGCACATAGAAGAGAGGAGCTTACGACGACGTTTCGGTCCGACTTGGACCATTTACAAAGTCCAGCGAGGCTGCTACAGCTTGGGTGGTATTTTTGAGTTGTTGAATTGCAGTATGATGCCTCTGAAAGTGCAAATTTCATAGGGCAGTAAGAATATGAACTAAACCACACCATTCCCACGTTCATATGGTTTTCCTTATAGTATGCAATTGCTGAACAATATGAAAAATATACAGCCAAGTTTACGACAGGTTCGGTACAAGTTCACCCTTCATGACAGTGTTACCAACTTTAATATTTATAACAAATTGCAAAATTAAAATTAGAACAAATTAGAGATCAGGTTTTGGATGAGCAAAATAATTATGGTATTGTATTTAAACTATTTCAAACAACTACAACTAATAAAAGCATCATAAATAAATTAAAAACAAATACACAATTTTATTTTTTGGGGGAAAATACAAATAAAATACAAATACTAATTTTTATGTATTTGTATTTTCAAATACATCAACATTTGTCTCCATCTCTGAATGTGAACCTTCTTCACATTCAGGAATGTTCTCCATCCCTGAATGTGAACCTTCTTAACATCCAGGAATGTTCTCCATCCCTGAATGTGAACCTTCTTCACATTCAGGAATGTTCTCCATCCCTGAATGTGAACCTTCTTAACATTCAGGAATGTTCTCCATCCCTGAATGTGAACCTTCTTACATTCAGGATGTTCTCCATATCTGAATGTGAACCTTCTTAACATTCAGGAATGTTCTCCATCCTGAATGTGAACCTTCTTAACATTCAGGAATGTTCTTTCCCTGAATGTGAACCTTCTTGACATTCAGGAATGTTCTCCATCCTGAATGTGAACCTTCTTAACATTCAGGAATGTTCTCCATCCTGAATGTGAACCTTCTTAACATTCAGGAATGTTCTCCATCTCTGAATGTGAACTTCTTAACATTCAGGAATGTTTTCCATTCATGAATGTGACTTCTTCCTTAGGAATTTCTCCATCCTGAAATGAACCTTCTTCACATTCAGGAATGTTCTCCATCCTGAATGTGAACCTTCTTCACATTCAGGAATGTTCTCCATCCCTGAAGTGAACCTTCTTACATTCAGGAATGTTCTCCATCCTGAAGTGAACCCTTCTGACATTCAGGAATGTTCTCCATCTCTGAATGTGAACCTTTTATCATTCAGGAATGTTCTCCATCCCTGAATGTGAACCTTCTTGACATTCAGGAATGTTCTCCATCCTGAATGTGAACCTTCTTACATTCAGATGTTCTCCATCCTGAATGTGAACTTCTTGATTCAGGAATGTTCTCCTCTCTGAATGTGAACCTTTACATTCAGGAATGTTCTCCATCCTGAATGTGAACCTTCTTACATTCAGGAATGTTTCCATCCTGAATGTGAACCTTCTTACATTCAGGAATGTTCTCCATCCTGAATTGAACCTTCTTAACATTCAGGGATGTTCTCCATATCTGAATGTGAACCTTCTTAACATTCAGGAATGTTCTCCATCCCTGAATGTGAACCTTCTTAACATTCAGGATGTTCTCCATCTGAATGTGAACCTTCTTAACATTCAGGAATGTTCTCATCCCTGAATGTGAACCTTCTTAACATTCAGGAATGTTCTCCATCTGAATGTGAACCTTCTTAACATTCAGGATGTTCTCCATCCTGAATGTGAACCTTCTTAACATTCAGGAATGTTCTCCATATCTGAATGTGAACCTTCTTAACATTCAGGAATGTTCTCCATCCCTGAATGTGAACCTTCTTAACATTCAGGAATGTTCTCCATCCCTGAATGTGAACCTTCTTAACATTCAGGAATGTTCTCCATCTCTGAATGTGAACCTTCTTAACATTCAGGAATGTTCTCCATCCCTGAATGTGAATCTTCTTGAGATTCAGGAATGTTCTCCCTCTCTGAATGTGAACCTTCTTATCATTCAGGGATGTTCTCCATCCCTGAATGTGAACCTTCTTAACATTCAGGAATGTTCTCCATCCCTGAATGTGAACCTTCTTAACATTCAGGAATGTTCTCCATCCCTGAATGTGAACCTTCTTAACATTCAGGATGTTCTCCATATCTGAATGTGAACCTTCTTAACATTCAGGAATGTTCTCCATCCCTGAATGTGAACCTTCTTAACATTCAGGAATGTTCTCCATCCCTGAATGTGAACCTTCTTAACATTCAGGAATGTTCTCCATCTCTGAATGTGAACCTTTTTATCATTCAGGAATGTTCTCCATCCTGAATGTGAACCTTCTTAACATTCAGGAATGTTCTCCATCCCTGAATGTGAACCTCTTAACATTCAGGATGTTCTCCATCCCTGAATGTGAACCTTCTTAACATTCAGGAATGTTCTCCATCCTGAATGTGAACCTTCTTAACATTCAGGAATGTTCTCCATCCCTGAATGTGAACCTTCTTAACATTCAGGAATGTTCTCCATCCCTGAATGTGAACCTTCTTAACATTCAGGAATGTTCTCCATCCCTGAATGTGAACCTTCTTAACATTCAGGAATGTTCTCCATCCCTGAATGTGAACCTTCTTAACATTCAGGAATGTTCTCCATCCCTGAATGTGAACCTTCTTAACATTCAGGAATGTTGTTATTCCTTCCCCCTCATCAGACAAAGATGAGGGGAGTAATAGCGACATAAGTTCGATGTTGTGGTCTCAGAAGTGCCAGATGCACTTCAATGCCAGATGCACTTCAGTGCCAGATGCACTTCAGTGCCAGTTGCACTTCAGTGCCAGTTGCACTTCAGTGCCAGATGCACTTCAGTGCAGACAAATGTAACCTTCTCATCCTCGACAATGTCACTATTCCACTTCAAAGCTAAATTGTGTGAATCTTACTCAAATTGACTTCAAAGGCATTTAGGGGTTGTGGTTAGTAGAAATTTAAAGTTTACCTGGAGTTTACCTGGAGTGAGTTCCAGAGGTCAACGCCCCCGCGGCCCGGTCTGTGACCAGGCCTCATGGTGGATCATGGCTTGATCAACCAGGCTGTTACTGCTGGCCGCACGCAGTCCAACGTACGAACCACAGCCTGGCTGGTCAGGTACCGGCTTTAGGTGCCTGTCTAGTGCCTGCTTGAAGACAGCCAGGGGTCATGGCAGGAGTGCGTAAATGTTTGCAGTATAGCTAATAGAATTTTTGGCTTCATATCAAGAACTATGGAATTCCGAAGTAATACTTCAACATTTTATATATCTCTGGTAAGGCCTCATTTAGATTGTTGCTCAGTTTTAGTCTCCATATTACAGAGTGGACCTAAAGCCCCGGAAAAAAAATAGAGAAGGACTAGAAATAGATCCTAGCACCAGAAACTTACCTACTAAGATAGACCGAAAGAACTGAAATTTACACTCGCTGATAGTATTGACAGGACTCGCAGCAATGGTTTTAAATTGGAAAAATTCAGATTCAGGAAGGATATAGGAAAGCATTGGTTTGGTAATAGAGTTGTGGATGAGTGGAACAAACTCCCGAGTACAGTTATAGAGGCTAAAACGTTGTGGAGTTTTAAAAATAGGTTAGATAAATACATGAGTGGGTGTGAGTGGATGTGAGTTGGACCTGACTAGCTTGTGCTACTAGGTCAGATGCCGTGCTCCTCCCTTAATTGAATGTGACTGACTTGAATAGGTCAAGGCATTGGCTTAAGTCGGTGGGAGAATTGGACCTGCCTCACATGGGCCAGTAGGCCTGCTGCAGTGTTACTACTTTCTTATGTTCTTATGAAAGGATATGAATAAAGTATACACGTGGAACACAAGAATAAATTAAGGGAGTATAAATAACGTCCTGAAATTATATAACCAGGACAGGATTCGCAGTAATGGATTTAGATTACGTAAAGTTAGATATAGAAAGGATACAGGTGATTTTGATTTTGTCGCCGAGGCAGCTAGTGTATTGTGCGCCCCATATCCATCCTGTGGACGGTAGTGCAAGAACATATGGATATTCAAAAGGCCTAAGAACTAGGTCCCAAAAGGTTAACATAAGTACATCTGGATTTATATTTACAGTTTGACTTACCTATTGTTAGGAAATTTAGGAAATTTGCTTAATATGTCTGGTATTTTCTTTTGATTAATATGAGATTTTGACAGCGCAATAACCTATGTCATCTTCCTTAATAAGTAGACAGCCAAGCATATAGTGGTCAAGATGGCCACCACATATATGAAAACAGGGAATTAATGTACAATTTTTATGGATTTCATCGCACATTGGCTTATTCCTTCATGGTAAAGTTGACAAATAAGTTGAGAAAATACCACGAAGGAAAATGTTGAATATAACTTTGGTGTATCTGTGTTTAGCATTAGGAATAATATTAGGAGAGAAGAAAATACTGAAACAATGTTATAGAAATGCAGCTGGAAGCCTAAATAGGTCTATTACTCACCATGGAGGAACTTGCACTTTAAACTTGCACTGTAAAGAGTGATTGATGTTGTAGTGGCCAGGCTTAGGCTTGGTTACAAGTACTTCTGGCAGTTTGGCAGACACACACATGATCAAACCAAGGATACAGGGAGACACTGGTTTGGTATTACACCTGTAGATGCGTTTACCAAACTCCTGGCATAGCATGAGCCAGTTCAGACAGCTGAAAGGTAGGTAATGAATAAAGCTACAGAAAGAGAGGAGAGTGATTGCTTGTATAGCTAACATATATGTACCTATTACTGTAACATTCATGTACCTATTACTCTGATCCGATCTTCTATTTAATGTTAATGTAAATAACTCTGTCTACCTTATTCTTAGTATATCTACTTTTATTGTAACTGATTTTCACATAGTTGAGTTACTTAGGTGTTTTAACTTTTAAGGTTTCAGGAGTAAGCTGTTACAAGGACCCCAATGGAAATAAATCACTTTGACTCTTCTGGGTTATCCTAGGTAATCTACACATGCTGCTATGTATGATAATTTATGTAGCTGTATTTGTGTATCACTTGAATATACTTACTACCTCTCGAGTAGCGTCAGTGAAGCGAGAATTTTGGGTAGCTTCAACAATAGGTGGGCGGGTACGTGAGTGGGCGTGTTTACCTAGGCAGGCCAGCAGACCTCCGGGTGTGCAACACTTTCCATATGTTGTCTGCGCGTGTACGAACACACAGACGGAGACAAAGCCAAGTTGCACAGCAGGAAGAGGAAAGACTTAAACAGACATGACGTAAGACGAACAGAAACAGATGCACTGGAAGCATATGGGAACCAGAGGAGGTGCTAATATAACACACTCCATGATAACTCTACACACACACACACACACACACACACACACACACACACACACACACACACACACACACTCACTCCATAACACCACAATGAACAAACTTTGTTAACGGAACAAACAAGTGTGTGTGTAGCCCCAACAACGGTAGTAACGGGAGAGGACAGAGGGTGCGAGGAGAACAAAGGATTGAGATTATCCCGTCAGATAAGACAGGATGCTGTGTCGGTGTAAGACAGAGGATAGTCAACCCGGAAGATGCTCATATTGTCTCTGTTGCTCTTACTGACGCTGCGTCTGTTGCTCTTACTGACGCTGCGTCTGTTGCTCTTACTGACGCTGCGTCTGTTGCTCTTACTGATGTTGCATCTGTCGTTGCTCTTACTGATGCTGCGTCTGTCGTTGCTCTTACTGATGCTGCGTCTGTCGTTGCTCCTACTGATGCTGCGTCTGTCGTTGCTCTTACTGATGCTGCGTCTGTCGTTGCTCTTACTGATGCTGCGTCTGTCGTTGCTCCTACTGATGCTGCGTCTGTCGTTGCTCTTACTGATGCTGCGTCTGTCGTTGCTCCTACTGATGCTGCGTCTGTCGTTGCTCTTACTGATGCTGCGTCTGTCGTTGCTCTTACTGATGCTGCGTCTGTCGTTGCTCTTACTGATGCTGCGTCTGTCGTTGCTCTTACTGATGCTGCGTCTGTCGTTGCTCTTACTGATGTTGCTCTGTCGTTGCTCTAGATGCTGCGTCTGTCGTTGCTCTTACTGATGCTGCGTCTGTCGTTGCTCTACTGATGCTGCGTCTGTCGTTGCTCCTACTGATGCTGCGTCTGTCGTTGCTCTTACTGATGCTGCGTCTGTCGTTGCTCCTACTGATGCTGCGTCTGTCGTTGCTCTACTGATGCTGCGTCTGTCGTTGCTCCTACTGATGCTGCGTCTGTCGTTGCTCCTACTGATGCTGCGTCTGTCGTTGCTCTTACTGATGCTGCGTCTGTCGTTGCTCCTACTGATGCTGCGTCTGTCGTTGCTCCTACTGATGCTGCGTCTGTCGTTGCTCTACTGATGCTGCGTCTGTCGTTGCTCTACTGATGCTGCGTCTGTCGTTGCTCTACTGATGCTGCGTCTGTCGTTGCTTTACTGATGCTGCGTCTGTCGTTGCTCTTACTGATGCTGCGTCTGTCGTTGTGCGTCCTGTTGCTTGATGCTGCGTCTGTTGCGTTGCTCCTGTTGCTGATGCTGCGTCTGTCGTTGCTCCTACTGATGCTGCGTCTGTCGTTGCTCTTACTGATGCTGCGTCTGTCGTTGCTCTACTGATGCTGCATCTGTCGTTGCTCCTACTGATGCTGCGTCTGTCGTTGCTCTTACTGATGCTGTGTCTGTCGTTGCTCCTACTGATGCTGCGTCTGTCGTTGCTCTTACTGATGCTGCGTCTGTCGTTGCTCCTACTGATGCTGCGTCTGTCGTTGCTCTTACTGATGCTGCGTCTGTCGTTGCTCTTACTGATGCTGCGTCTGTCGTTGCTCCTACTGATGCTGCGTCTGTCGTTGCTCTTACTGATGCTGCGTCTGTCGTTGCTCCTACTGATGCTGCGTCTGTCGTTGCTCTTACTGATGCTGCGTCTGTCGTTGCTCTTACTGATGCTGCGTCTGTTGATGCTGCGTCTGTTGGTGCTGCTGCGTCTGTTGCTGCTGTTGCGTCTGTCGCTGCTGTTGCGTCTGTTGCTGCTGCTGCGTCTGTTGCTGCTGCTGCGTCTGTTGCTGCTGCTGCGTCTGTTGCTGCTGCTGCGTCTGTTGCTGCTGCTGCTGCTGCTGCTGTGTTCGGTAATGGGGGAATCAGACTCTGGTTGGGGGAATTGTGTAGTAGTTTGGAGGGTGGAGGAGGGGGTTGTGGTCGGGGAGGAGTGGAGGGGTTGAACCAGGGGAGGAGAGGAGGAGGTTTGGGTGGAGGGAGGAGGGGGTAAGATAAAGATAAGATAAGATTTCTTCGGATTTTTAACCCGGAAGGTTAGCCACCCAGGATAACCTAAGAAAGTCAGTGCGTCATCGAGGACTGTCTGTCTTATTTCCATTGTGGTCCTTAATCTTGTCCCCCAGGATGCGACCCACACCAGTCGACTAACAACCCAGGTACCTATTTGCTGCTAGGTGAACATGACAACAGGTGTAAGGAAACACGTCGAAATGTTTCCACCCGCCGGGAATCGAACCCGGGCCCTCCGTGTGTGAAGCGAGAGCTCTAGCCACCAGACCACCGGGCCACCTGTGGTCGTGGGAGGAGAGGAGGGGGTTGTAGGGGAAGACAGGAGGGGGTTGTAGTAGGGGAGGTCAAGAGGGGGTTGTGGTAGGGGAGGAGAGGAGAGGTTGTGGTAGGGAGGAGAGGAGGGGGTTGTGGTAGGAGAGGAGGGGTTGTGGTGAGGAGAGGAGAGGGTTATGGTAGAGGGAGGAGAGGAGGGGTTGTGGTAGGGGGAGGAGGAGAGAGGGGGGTTGTGGTAGGGGAGGAGAGGAGGGGTTGTGGTTGGGGAGGAGAGGAGGGGGTTGTGGTAGGGGAGGAGGAGGGGGGTTGTGGTAGGGGAGGAGAGGAGGGTGTGGTAGGGGAGAGAGGGTGGTGGGGAGAGAGAGGTTGTGGTTGGGAGGGAGGGGGGTTGTGGTAGGGGGAGTAGAGGAGGAGGGGGTTGTAGGGGAGGGAAGTCGAGGAGTGAATCACACTCATCTTGGTCCATGTAGGCGACGTGACGTCACATCCGGGAGGGCTGACGTCACTTCCGTAAACACAAAATGGGATCAGCTGTCCAGTCTGTACTGCAATGAGGAGGGGAGGAGGAGGAGAGTGCAACAGTGAGGTAGGGGGTTGTGGAGGGGGGAAAAGGAGGAGGAGGGAGTTATGACATTTGTTTTACACTTGTCTTGAGAGCATATGTTCTGAACACTTTAAAAAAAGTACTTTACGTGTATTAAATATAGGATTATCCACAACAATCAATGTGGCTTATTTTTACTGGGGTCCCTGGGGTCACTGACTACTGCTTGCTGGGGTCCCTGGGGTCACTGACTACTGCCTGCTGGAGTCAAGCTTCGTGGTTACGTAGTTGTAGACGCTAAACTCTAGAGCAACGAGCACAACTCCAAATTAAACTCGCATTGACGTTAGTAAGTAATTCTTCAGCAGTTAGGAAGTAGAATGATTCAGGAGAGGAGATGAAATCATATACCATACACAGTTTACAGACTAGGTAAGTTAGATTATAAAAGGCAGAAACATTGTAAAACCAGTTAAAAGAGTTTGAGGCAAGGAGAGGAGCTGAGATTCAACCTCAGCAACCACAAACAGGTGAGTACACACACGCGTGTATATACACACACCCGTTCACTTATGCATGCATGTACATACACACCGTACACGCACACATACGTGTACATACACAGCTGTGCATGCACACACACACGTAAATCATTCGCCCAGGCGACCACAACTAGGTGAGTGCATGTTCACTCTACCATACGACGACACAGTAACAAGGCAGCCTGAACACAGACGAGGCTCAGGCAGCCACAAGTGACAGTGATGCAAGCCTGAACACAGACGAGGCTCAGGCAGCCACAAGTGACAGTGCTGCAAGCCTGAACACAGACGAGGTTCAGGCAGCCACAAGTGACAGTGCTGCAAGCCTGAACACAGACGAGGCTCAGGCAGCAACAAGTGACAGTGCTGCAAGCCTGAACACAGACGAGGCTCAGGCAGCCACAAGTGACAGTGTTGCAAGCCTGAACACAGACGAGGCTCAGGCAGCCAAAAGTGACAGTGTTGCAAGCCTGAACACAGACGAGGCTCAGGCAGCCACAAGTGACACTGATGCAAGCCTGAACACAGACGAGGCTCAGGCAGCCACAAGTGACACTGATGCAAGCCTGAACACAGACGAGGCTCAGGCAGCTACAAGTGACAGTGCTGCAAGCCTGAACACAGACGAGGCTCAGGCAGCCACAAGTGACACTGATGCAAGCCTGAACACAGACGAGGCTCAGGCAGCTACAAGTGACACTGATGCAAGCCTGAACACAGACGAGGCTCAGGCAGCCACAAGTGACAGTGATGCAAGCCTGAACACAGACGAGGCTCAGGCAGCTACAAGTGACAGTGCTGCAAGCCTGAACACAGACGAGGCTCAGGCAGCCACAAGTGACACTGATGCAAGCCTGAACACAGACGAGGCTCAGGCAGCCACAAGTGACAGTGCTGCAAGCCTGAACACAGACGAGGCTCAGGCAGCCACAAGTGACAGTGATGCAAGCCTGAACACAGACGAGGCTCAGGCAGCCACAAGTGACAGTGCTGCAAGCCTGAACACAGACGAGGCTCAGGCAGCCACAAGTGACAGTGTTGCAAGCCTGAACACAGACGAGGCTCAGGCAGCCACAAGTGACAGTGTTGCAAGCCTGAACACAGACGAGGCTCAGGCAGCCACAAGTGACAGTGCTGCAAGCCTGAACACAGACGAGGCTCAGGCAGCTACAAGTGACACTGGTGCAAGCCTGAACACAGACGAGGCTCAGGCAGCCACAAGTGACAATGCTGCAAGCCTGAACACAGACGAGGCTCAGGCAGCCACAAGTGACAGTGCTGCAAGCCTGAACACAGACGAGGCTCAGGCAGCCACAAGTGACACTGATGCAAGCCTGAACACAGACGAGGCTCAGGCAGCTACAAGTGACACTGATGCAAGCCTGAACACAGACGAGGCTCAGGCAGCCACAAGTGACAGTGCTGCAAGCCTGAACACAGACGAGGCTCAGGCAGCCACACTCGCTGTATAACCCCTGTGGTTTAGCGCTTCTATTTGATTATAATAATAATAATCAGGCAGCCACAAGTGACACTGATGCAAGCATGAACACAGACGAGGCTCAGGCAGCTACAAGTGACACTGATGCAAGCCTGAACACAGACGAGGCTCAGGCAGCCACAAGTGACAGTGCTGCAAGCCTGAACACAGACGAGGCTCAGGCAGCCACAAGTGACAGTGCTGCATGCCTGAACACAGACGAGGCTCAGGCAGCCACAAGTGACACTGATGCAAGCCTGAACACAGACGAGGCTCAGGCAGCTACAAGTGACACTGATGCAAGCCTGAACACAGACGAGGCTCAGGCAGCCACAAGTGACAGTGCTGCAAGCCTGAACACAGACGAGGCTCAGGCAGCCACAAGTGACAGTGCTGCAATCCTGAACACAGACGAGGCTCAGGCAGCCACAAGTGACAGTGCTGCAAGCCTGAACACAGACGACGCTCAGGTAGCCACAAGTGACAGTGCTGCAAGCCTGAACACAGACGAGGCTCAGGCAGCCACAAGTGACAGTGCTGCAAGCCTGAACACAAACGAGGCTCAGGCAGCCACAAGTGACAGTGCTGCAAGCCTGAACACAGACGAGGCTCAGGCAGCCACAAGTGACACTGATGCAAGCCTGAACACAGACGAGGCTCAGGCAGCTACAAGTGACACTGGTGCAAGCCTGAACACAGACGAGGCTCAGGCAGCCACAAGTGACAGTGCTGCAAGCCTGAACAAAGACGAGGCTCAGGCAGCCACAAGTGACAGTGCTGCAAGCCTGAACACAGACGAGGCTCAGGCAGCCACAAGTGATACTGATGCAAGCCTGAACACAGACGAGGCTCAGGCAGCTACAAGTGACACTGATGCAAGCCTGAACACAGACGAGGCTCAGGCAGCCACAAGTGACAGTGCTGCAAGCCTGAACACAGACGAGGCTCAGGCAGCCACAAGTGACAGTGCTGCAAGCCTGAACACAGACGAGGCTCAGGCAGCCACAAGTGACACTGATGCAAGCCTGAACACAGACGAGGCTCAGGCAGCTACAAGTGACACTGATGCAAGCCTGAACACAGACGAGGCTCAGGCAGCCACAAGTGACAGTGCTGCAAGCCTGAACACATACGAGGCTCAGGCAGCCACAAGTGACAGTGCTGCAAGCCTGAACACAGACGAGGCTCAGACAGCCACAAGTGACAGTGCTGCAAGCCTGAACACAGACGACGCTCAGGTAGCCACAAGTGACAGTGCTGCAAGCCTGAACACAGACGAGGCTCAGGCAGCCACAAGTGACAGTGCTGCAAGCCTGAACACAGACGAGGCTCAGGCAGCCACAAGTGACAGTGCTGCAAGCCTGAACACAGACGAGGCTCAGGCAGCCACAAGTGACACTGATGCAAGCCTGAACACAGAAGAGGCTCAGGCAGCTACAAGTGACACTGGTGCAAGCCTGAACACAGACGAGGCTCAGGCAGCCACAAGTGACAGTGCTGCAAGCCTGAACAAGACGAGGCTCAGGCAGCCACAAGTGACAGTGCTGCAAGCCTGAACACAGACGAGGCTCAGGCAGCCACAAGTGACACTGATGCAAGCCTGAACACAGACGAGGCTCAGGCAGCTACAAGTGACACTGATGCAAGCCTGAACACAGACGAGGCTCAGGCAGCCACAAGTGACAGTGCTGCAAGCCTGAACACAGACGAGGCTCAGGCAGTCACAAGTGACACTGATGCAAGCCTGAACACAGACGAGGCTCAGGCAGCCACAAGTGACAGTGCTGCAAGCCTGAACACAGAGGAGGCTCAGGCAGCTACAAGTGACTGACACAGTCGTAGGAGACACAACACTGATGCATTCATAAAAAAATATATGGAAATAAAAACTCAGGAGTAACAACATAGATGGACACAGGAGTGAAAATCACAACATAGATGGACACAGGAGTGAAAACACAACATAGATGGACACAGGAGTGAAAAACACAACATAGATGGACACATGAGTGAAAAACAACGTAGATGGACACAGGAGTGAAAACACAACATAGATGGACACATGAGTGAAAAACAACATAGATGGACACAGGAGTGAAAAAAACAACATAGATGGACACAGGAGAGACACGGGAGGGTTCGTGTCCTCATTTTATCCCCGTGATAAGAGAGCAACGTCATTATATCGACTAGATCATTATTACATATTTTGTGCACCTTAGATCTTGTATCTGCCGCTCCATTGATCAATATAATTAATGAAGATACTTCTGTAATCTTGGGGAAGAATTTATATTTCCTTAATTGCTTCAAATCTAGTAAAAAATAATAACTAATTCTTGGATAGTAGTGAGAATGAATATAATTAACAGACACATATGCAACACTTGGGTATCTTTAATGAGGAAACGTTTCGCCACACAGTGGCTTCATCAGTCCATACAAATGAGAATCGTGAAGAACAGGAGGAGTTTGAGGTGGTCAGTCCCTCAACCTTGAGTCAATGTTGTCAGTCCATCAATCTTGAACAGAATACAGCATATGTGCGAAGAGGTAGCTTATATACTGTAGGCAGGAGAGGTGCAGCATTCGTAGGTGGTGTCACATTTGACCAATGTGGAAGTAGGTCGTGCCCAAGGGTTAGGCAAGCGAAGAATTCCCTGTATTAAGATACCAAGATGTTGCTGTGTCAGATACCCTGTATTAAGATACCCAAATGTTGCATATGTGTCTAATTTACCAACTCGTCGGTTCTCTGAACCATTCATCTACATCCTGTCTGACACAGCAACATCTTATTATCTTAATTCAGGGAATTCTTCGCTTGCCTAACCCTCGGGCACGACCTACTTCCACATTGGTCAAATGTGACACCACCTACGACTGCTGCACCTCTCCTGCCAACAGTATATAAGCTACCTCTTCGCAGATATGCTGTATTCTATTCAAGATTGATGGACTGACAACATCGACTCAAGGTTGAGGGACTGACCACCTCAAACTCCTCCTGTTCTTCATGATTCTCCTTTGTATGGACTGATGAAGCCACTGTGTGGCGAAACGTTTCCTCAATAGAGATACCCAAGTGTTGCATATGTGTCTAATTTACCAACTCGTCGGTTCTCTGAACCATTCATCTACATAATCAACAGAGTTATTCATTCCGTTTGACGAATTAAATTCAGCTACAAAGCTCTTCTTGTCATGGTTCCTTTATGAGTGTGTTAGGTGTGTTAGAGGGCGGCGTTCCCTCCCTCCCCTTCACATGTATCTCCATAACTACAACAGTACTCTTGAGTTTTCTGATCTCTAGTTATAGTACAGTAATTTGAAATATTAAAATTTAATTCCACTATTCCTATTACGATTACTATTACTACGATTACTGTTACTAAGATTACTAATATTAGTACGATTATTATTACTACTACTACTACTCTTACTACTACTATTGCTACTGCTGCTGCTATTATTACTGCTGCTGCTACTATTACTAATGCTACTACTATTACTACTGCTACTATTACTACTGCTACTACTATTACTACTACTACTGCTGCTACTATTACTACTGCTACTGCTGCTAGTATTACTACTGCTACTGCTGCTACTATTACTAATGCTACTACTATTACTGCTACTACTATTACTACTGCTACTAATGCTACTATTACTACTGCTGCTACTATTACTACTGCTACTGCTGCTACTATTACTACTGCTACTGCTGTTAGTATTACTACTGCTACTGCTGCTACTATTACTAATGCTACTACTATTACTGCTACTACTATTACTACTGCTACTAATGCTACTATTACTACTGCTACTGCTGCTACTATTACTACTGCTACTGCTGCTACTATTACTACTGCTACTGCTGCTACTATTACTACTGCTACTGCTGCTACTATTACTACTGCTACTACTATTACTACTGCTACTGCTACTACTATTACTACTGCTACTGCTGCTACTATTACTACTGCTACTGCTGCTACTATTACTACTGCTACTGCTGCTACTATTACTACTGCTACTATTACTCCTGCTACTGCTTCTACTGTTACTACTGCTACTATTATTACTACTGCTGTTACTATTACTGCTGCTGCTGCTACTACTACTACTAATATTACTACTGCTACTGCTAATATTACTACTGCTACTATTACTACTACTGCTACTACTATTACTACTGCTACTGCTGCTACTATTACTACTGCTACTACTATTACTACTGCTACTACTACTAATATTACTACTGCTACTACTACTACTATTACTACTGCTACTACTATTACTACTACTACTATTACTACTGCTCTACATCTGCTACTACTATTACTACTGCTACTACTATTACTACTGCTACTACTATTACTACTGCTACTATTACTACTACTACTATTACTACTGCTACTGCTGCTACTATTACTGCTGCTACTACTATTACTACTGCTACTGCTTCTACTATTACTACTGCTACTATATTACTACGCTGCTGTACTATTACTCTGCTCTGCTGCTACTATTACTACTGCTACTGCTCTACTATTACTCTGCTACTACTGCTACTATTACTACTGCTACTATTACTACTGCTCTCTATTACTACTTACTGCTATATTACTACTTACTGTTACTATTACTGCTACTCTATTACTACTGCTATTTACTATTACTACTGCTACTATTACTACTGCTATTACTACTATTACTACTGCTACTATTATTACTGCTGCTACTATTATTATTACTGCTACTGCTACTACTATTGCTACTGCTACTACTATTACTACTGCTACTACTATTACTACTGCTACTACTATTACTACTGCTACTATTGCTGCTACTACTACTATTACTACTGCTGCTGCTACTACTATTACTACTGCTGCTACTACTACTATTACAACTGCTACGACTTCTATTACTACTACTACTACTTCTCTTATCACTACTACTACTTGTACTGCTACTACTGCCTCTCACTTCCCCTCTTCCCCAACGTCTTCTGATCTCGCTCACTCGTGACTTTACAATGGTCCAGGATGAACCAAATCATTGTCTAGAATTTCTTTACCGAGTCTGAGTTATTTCTGAAGAGTTGTAGGCAGAGCTCTGTGACTTGTATTCATCAAGTCTATTCAGACATCTAATATATGAGTGGGCTTAAATACGCCTCACTCATAGACCCGAAAATATCCATGCTCCATTTAATAGATATTGTGAAATAAATACGAGAAAGAATAACTTTACCTGTTGTAATTTTATTAAAAATTTACTCAAGAGATGGCGCAGATAATGAATGGTACAGTAATGTTGTGTATATGTCTCGCGATTACCAAACGGAGGTTTGAGCCTCCATTATTTCTAAAGCTGAAAGACCAATACAGGTTTAACGAGTCACATTAACTTCTTTTGCAGAGATGAAGGCTCTTCCACGGTTTCCAATAAACTACTAAGAGTTAGCCTGAGCTACTATTTATATACATTAAATATATATATATATATATATATATATATATATATATATATATATATATATATATATATATATATATATATATATATATATATATATATATATATATATATATATATATATATATGCAGCACCAGTTTGGAACCCACACCTATCCAAGCACGTAAAGAAGCTAGAGAAAGTGCAAAGGTTTGCAACAAGACTAGTCCCGGAGCTAAGGGGTATGTCCTACGAGGAGAGGTTAAAAGAAATCGACCTGACGACACTGGAGGACAGGAGAGATAGGGAGGACATGATAACGACATATAAAATACTGAGAGGAATAGGCAAGGTTGACGGAGACAGAATGTTCTAGAGATGGAACACAGCAACAAGGGGACACAGTTGGAAGTTGAAGACTCAAATGAATCACAGAGATGTTAGGAAGTATTTCTTCAGTCACAGGGTGGTCGGGAAGTGGAATAATTTGGGAAGCGATGTAGTGGAGGCAGGTTCCATTCATAGCTTTAAGAAGAGGTATGATAAAGCTCATGGCGCAGAGAGAGTGAGCCAGTAGCGGCCAGTGAAGAGGCGGGGCCAGGAGCTATGAATCAACCCCTGCAACCACAACTAGGCGAGTACACACACACACACAACACACACACATCTGAAAAATAGTGAAATTCAAAGCATTTTCTTGATTTCTCACATTATCAAAGAATAGTAAAACCGAACAAGGGAAGATTTATAAAGGTGAGATATGACCCCACATGTGACCCTCCTCACTCCCCAGGGCCCAAGACTGTCAACTGCCTCCCAGCATACATAAGGGGGATTACCAATAGACCCCTGGCTGTCTTCAAGCAGGCACTGGACAGGCACCTAAAGTCAGTACCTGACCAGCCGGGCTGTGGTTCGTACGTTGGACTGGTTGATCAGACTCTGATCCACCATGAGGCCTGGTCACAGACCGGGCCGCGGGGGCGATGACCCCCGGAACTCTCTCCAGGTAACTGAGGGATTGTGGGAGTGTAGTGAAGATATAGTCAGGTCACATAGCAATATATATATAATGTATAAATTATGGTCATTTATAATGAATAGAATTTGCTAGTGTTTTAAACTATGCCTAACATGTCATATATATATATATATATATTGCTATGTGACCTGACTATATCTTCACTACACTCCCACAATCCCTCAGTTTACCTGGAGAGAGTTCCGGGGGTCACCGCCCCCGCGGCCTGGTCTGTGACCAGGCCTCATGGTGGATCAGGGTCTGATCAACCAGTCCAACGTACGAACCACAGCCCGGCTGGGGAGTGAGGAGGGTCACATGTGGGGTCATATCTCACCTTTATAAATCTTTCCTTGTTCCGTTTTTACTATTCCTTGATAATGTGAGAAATCAAGAAAGCACTTTGAATTTCACTATTTTTCAGTGTGTGTGTGTGTGTTAGTTACCATTTTGTCCTAGGCACATGTCGATTAGACACTAGGCCTGTTGTATGTGTGTGTGTGTGTGTGTATGTGTGTGTGTGTGTGTGTGTGTGTGTGTGTGTGTGTAACGAAACACTTCGAAATGTTTCGGCCCCGCCGGGAATTGAACCCGGGCCCTCCGTGCGTGAAGCAAGAGCGCTAGCCACCATGCCATCGGGGCGTCTAGGAGTGTGTGTGTGTGTGTGTGTGTGTGTGTACTCAACTAGTTGTGGCTGCAGGGGTCGAGTCATAGCTCCTGGCCCCGCCTCTTCACTGACCGCGTCACTCTCCCCGCGCCATGAGCATGTGTGTGTGTGTGTGTTTGTGTGTGTGTGTGTGTGTGTGTATGTGTGTGTGTGTGTGTACTAACCTAGTTGTGGTTGCAGGGGTCGATTCATAGCTCCTGGACCCGCCTCTTCACTGGCCGCTACTGGGTCACACTTCCTGCGCCATGAGCTTTATCATACCTCTTCTTAAAGCTATGTATGGAACCTGCTTCCACTACATCGCTTCCCAAGCTATTCCACTTCCTGACCACTCTGTGACTAAAGAAATACTTCCTAACATCCCTGTGATTCATCTGAGTCTTCAACTTCCAACTGTGTCCCCTTGTTGCTGTGTCCCATCTCTGGAACATTCTGTCTCTGTCCACCTTGTCAATTCCTCTCAGTATTTTATATGTCGTTATCATGTCCTCCCTATCTCTCCTGTCCTCCAGTATCGTCAGATCGATTTCCTTTAACCTCTCCTCGTAGGACATACCCCTTAGCTCCAGGACTAGTCTGATTGCAAACCTTTGCACTTTCTCTAGCTTCTTTACGTGCTTGGCTAGGTGTGGGTTCCAAACTGGTGCTGCATACTCCAGTATGGGCCTAACGTACACAGTGTACAGGGTCCTGAACGATTCTTTATTAAGATGTCGGAATGCTGTTCTTAGGTTTGCTAGGCGCCCCTAAGATGCAGCAGTTATTTGGTTGATGTGCGCCTCAGGAGATGTGCCCGGTGTTATACTCACCCCAAGGTATTTTTCCTGTGTGTGTGTGTGTGTGTGTGTGGCGACTCACCTAATTGTACTCACCTAATTGTGGTTGCAGGGGTCGAGACTCAGCTCCTGGCTCCGCCTCTTCACTGATCGCTACTGGGTCCCTTCTCTCCCTCCTCCATGAGCTTTATCATACCTCGTCTTAAAGCTATGTGTGGTTCCTGCCTCCACTACATCACTTGCTAGACTATTCCACTTCCTGACTACTCTATTGCTGAAGAAATACTTCCTAACATCCCTTTGACTCATCTGAGTCTTCAACTTCCAATTGTGACCCCTTGTTTTTGGGCCCCATCTCTGGAACATCCTGTCTGTATCCACCTTGTCTATTCCCCGCAGTATTTTGTATGTCGTTATCATGTCTCCCCTAACCCTCCTATCCTCCAGTGTTGTCAGGCCGATTTGACTTAACCTTTCTTCGTAGGACATTCCCCTTTGCTCTGGAACTAACCTTGTCGCAAACCTTTGTACTTTCTCTAATTTCTTGACGTGCTTGACCAGATATGGGTTCCAAACTGGTGCTGCATACTCTAGTATGGGCCTGACGTCCACGGTGTACAATGTCTTGAACGATTCCTTACTAAGGTATCGGAACGCTATTCTCAGGTTTGTCAGTCGCTCATATGCTACAGCAGTTATCTGATTGATGTGTGCATCCGGAGACGTGCTTGGTGTTATACTCACCCCAAGATCTTTCTCTTTGAGCGAGGTTTGCAGTCTTTGGCCACCTAGTATGGTGCATCCAACAAAATAATCAGACTCTTGGATGTCACTACCGCCCGCCTCCGGCTGGGTTACAAGTATCTTTGGCAGGTTAAATCACCACCACCAGATGTAGACCAAACAAGATGTAAACTTTGCCAGTTGGATTATTGTCACACCCTGCGTCATTATGTACTGGAGTGCGATAAAATTAATGAATTCAGAGACAACTCACTCAGAAATGTTCAAGATATGTCAAAGTATTTTATCCACAGTGGTATATTACAGACCATTCTGGAAAAATACCCTGACTTTGCTCCCTGTAAATAAAGCATTGCTACGTGTGTGTGTGTGTGTGTGTGTGTGTGTGTGTGTGTGTGTAACGAACTATACATTCATTCTTTATCTTAAACTCTGCACTAGCTGAATAATACAAGTAAATATATTATCCTAAACTTCCAAGAGACCAAAACATAATGTGAAGAACGTTGGCAACACCAGAATTTAGCAAGTAAAAAACATAATACCAGAACAACCAGCTGACAGGGAAGGTCGGTTATTTTCCCGTGGTATGAGGCGCCCCCGGGGACCTCTAACTGCTTTATGACCCACCCAGACACACCCGGGTTCTCTCTCTCACACTCTGATGGCAATGTGAACCCTCGCTATGGTTATAACACTGTACTGGCTAGATGGTCTCGTGGTTATAACACTGTACTGGCAAGCTGGTCTCGTGGTTATAACACTGTACTGGCAAGCTGGTCTCGTGGTTATAACACTGTACTGGCAAGCTGGTCTCGTGGTTATAACACTGTACTGGCAAGCTGGTCTCGTGGTTATAACACTGTACTGGTAAGCTGGTCTCGTGGTTATAACACTGTACTGGCAAGCTGGTCTCGTGGTTATAACACTGTACTGGCAAGCTGGTCTCGTGGTTATAACACTGTACTGGCAAGCTGGTCTCGTGGTTATAACACTGTACTGGCAAGCTGGTCTCGTGGTTATAACACTGTACTGGCAAGCTGGTCTCGTGGTTATAACACTGTACTGGCAAGCTGGTCTCGTGGTTATAACACTGTACTGGCAAGCTGGTCTCGTGGTTATAACACTGTACTGGCAAGCTGGTCTCGTGGTTATAACACTGTACTGGCAAGCTGGTCTCGTGGTTATAACACTGTACTGGCAAGCTGGTCTCGTGGTTATAACACTGTACTGGCAAGCTGGTCTCGTGGTTATAACACTGTACTGGCAAGCTGGTCTCGTGGTTATAACACTGTACTGGCAAGCTGGTCTCGTGGTTATAACACTGTACTGGCAAGCTGGTCTCGTGGTTATAACACTGTACTGGCAAGCTGGTCTCGTGGTTATAACACTGTACTGGCAAGCTGGTCTCGTGGTTATAACACTGTACTGGCAAGCTGGTCTCGTGGTTATAACACTGTACTGGCAAGCTGGTCTCGTGGTTATAACACTGTACTGGCAAGCTGGTCTCGTGGTTATAACACTGTACTGGCAAGCTGGTCTCGTGGTTATAACACTGTACTGGCAAGCTGGTCTCGTGGTTATAACACTGTACTGGCAAGCTGGTCTCGTGGTTATAACACTGTACTGGCAAGCTGGTCTCGTGGTTATAACACTGTACTGGCAAGCTGGTCTCGTGGTTATAACACTGTACTGGCAAGCTGGTCTCGTGGTTATAACACTGTACTGGCAAGCTGGTCTCGTGGTTATAACACTGTACTGGCAAGCTGGTCTCGTGGTTATAACACTGTACTGGTAAGCTGGTCTCGTGGTTATAACACTGTACTGGCTAGATGGTCTCGTGGTTATAACACTGTACTGGCTAGCTTAAGTCTCGCTACAGTTTTCACACTGTGCAGGCAGTATACCTATAGAGTGTTCGGGACATTCAACGCCCCCGCGACCCGGTCCATGACCAGGCCTCCCGGTGGATCAGGGCCTGATCAAACAGTTTGTTATGCTGGCCGCACGCAATCCAACGTACGAACCACAGCCCAGCTAGTCAGGTTACTGACTTTAGCTATCTGTCCAGCTCCCTCTTGAAGAATGCTAGGGGTCTATTGGTTATACTCCTTATGTATGCTGGAGGGCAACTGAACAGTCTAGGGCCCCTGACAATTACTGTGTTATCTCGTAGTGTACTCATGCTATCCCTGCTTATCATTGGAGTAATGTTACATCGTCTGCCGAGTCTAGGATTTTCCAGGTGTAAATTATGATGTATCTTTATCGCCTGCATTCCAAGGAGTACAGGTCAAGGGACTTCAACCATTCCCAGTAACTGAGGTGCTTTATTGTACTTATACGTGCAGTGAAAGTTCTCTGTATATTCTCCAGGTCTGCAATTTCGCCTGCCTTGAAAGGGATCGTTAGTGTACAGCAGTATTCCAGCCTAGAGAGAAAAAGTAATGTGAGGAGAATCATCATTGGCTTTGCATCCCTAGTTTTGCAGGTTCTCGTTATCCATCCTATTATTTTCCTAGCAGATGTGATAGACACATTGTCGTGATCTATGTAAGTGAAATTCTCCGACACTGTCACTCCCAAGGAAGATGAAGCCTCGCGACACTTTCAATATATTACTATAGATCTCATGAATTATTTGTCGCATACTGACGTGGATGCCAGAGCACTAAAGTAAGAGAGTGTACTTCTATACAGTGTGCGTGTATTCTGTATTTGTGTCATATCTGTGATTATTTTCGATGGTTCTTCTCCCCTACAACCTATTTAAGGCTAGTCTTATTGTCGACTTCATGATCAATCAGGTTGTTGCTGCTATCATCGGTCCACTAGTTTCTTATTTTTTTATTGGCTTTCAGTTGTAGTTCTATATGTATGTGTACTCAGAGATATTTTGAACGGGTAGAGACTCAGCTCTTGGTCCTGCCTCTAAACAAACCTGCTCGTTGAATTATGTATAAAGTTTGTCTCCACATCCTCGTTAAGCCTATTATCTGTCAACAAATGGTTTCCACGACCGGGCAAGGTAATAAATGAGACACTTGTGCGACATTTGCGTATCTTTATTCTGGAAACGTTTTGCCCCGCACTGGTTTCTTCAGTCCAATACAAAGTAGAACGATGGAAGATGAGGAGTTTGAGGTAATCAGTCCCCAGATAGAACGAAAGGAACACGCAAAAGACTTGGGAATAATTATGTCAGCTGACCTTTCTTTTAAAGAACATAATAAGACAAATATCAAGATAGCCAGGAGGATGGCACTCTTCAAATCGCTAGTGCTCCCTCGTGTAGAATATTGCTCAGTGTTGACGGCCCCGCAGGAGAAATATCAGAGCTGGAACAAATAGAGATCGTTTACGGCTCACATTGAGCCAATAAAGCACCTAAATTGCTGGAGAGGAGGAGAGAGAGATAAATGATAATATATACCTGGAAAGTACTCGAGGGTCTGGTCCCAAATCTGCACACTGCCATAACAACATACTGGAGTGAGAGATATGGGAGGAAGTGCAAAATAGACCCAGCAAGGAACAGGGGTGCGGTGGGCACAATAAGAGAACGCTGCATCAACATTCATGGCCCCAGACTATTTAACATCTTACCAGAAGATATCAGAAACACGGCTGGAACAAGTGTAGAAGCCTTCAAGAGGAAACTGGACAAGTATCTTCGCCAGGTGCCAGATCAACCAGGCTGTGATTTATATGTGGGGCAGCAGGCCTCCAGCAGCAACAGCCTCGTTGACCAGGCATGCACGAGACGAGGCAAGCCCATGACCGGGCTCCGAGAGTAGTGAGACTCTCGAAACTCATCAAAGGTATATCAAAGGTAAAGGTGTATGTCACCCATGTTCCCTTGTTGTAGTGTACCTGCCACCCATGTCTTGTAGTGTACCTGCCACCCATGTCTTGTAGTGTACCTGCCACCCATGTCTTGTAGTGTACCTGCCACCCATGTCTTGTAGTGTACCTGCCACCCATGTCTTTTAGTGTACCTGCCACCCATCTCTTGTAATGTAGCTGCCACCCATGTCTTGTAGTGTATCTGCCACCCATGTCTTGTAGTGTACCTGCCACCCATGTCTTGTAGTGTAGCTGCCACCCATGTCTTGTAGTATAGCTGCCACCCATGTCTTGTAGTGTACCTGCCACCCATGTCTTGTAGTGTACCTGCCACCCATGTCTTGTAGTGTAGCTGCCACCCATGTCTTGTAGTGTAGCTGCCACCCATGTCTTGTAGTGTAGCTGCCACCCATGTCTTGTAGTGTAGCTGCCACCCATGTCTTGTAGTGTACCTGCCACCCATGTCTTGTAGTGTACCTGCCACCCATGTCTTGTAGTGTAGCTGTCACCCTTGTTTTGTAGTGTACCTGCCACCCATATATTGTAGTGTAGCTGTCACCCTTGTCTTGTAGTGTACCTGCCACCCATATCTTGTAGTGTAGCTGCCACCAATGTCTTGTAGTGTACCTGCCACCCATGTCTTGTAGTGTAGCTGTCACCCTTGTCTTGTAGTGTATCTGCCACCCATGTCTTGTAGTGTAGCTGCCACCCATGTCTTGTAGTGTAGCTGCCACCCATGTCTTGTAGTGTAGCTGCCACCCATGTCTTGTAGTGTACCTGCCACCCATGTCTTGTAGTGTACCTGCCACCCATGTCTTGTAGTGTAGCTGTCACCCTTGTTTTGTAGTGTACCTGCCACCCATATATTGTAGTGTAGCTGTCACCCTTGTCTTGTAGTGTACCTGCCACCCATATCTTGTAGTGTAGCTGCCACCAATGTCTTGTAGTGTACCTGCCACCCATGTCTTGTAGTGTAGCTGTCACCCTTGTCTTGTAGTGTATCTGCCACCCATGTCTTGTAGTGTAGCTGTCACCCTTGTATTGTAGTGTACCTGCCACCCATGTCTTGTAGTGTACCTACCACCCATGTCTTGTAGTGTACCTGCCACCCATGTCTTGTAGTGTACCTGCCACCCATGTCTTGTAGTGTACCTGCCACCCATGTCTTGTAGTGTACCTGCCACCCATGTCTTGTAGTGTACCTGACACCCATGTCTTGTAGTGTAGCTACATCCTTCACTGGGTGTAACTGAGGAGGAACAATAAAGTAGATATAATACTCTGCTTTGAACTTTTAAACTCGTGTAGTTTGTTGTTTGACACTGAACAAGAAATACGTTACTTTTTAATAAATATTCCAGGCTTCTTTTTTCTTTATTTTTTCTCACATGAAATTCATCTTTATTTAATTATTGAGGAGCTGCTAAAATAATTCGAGTCGGGGAAATAGTCTGTTCAATTCCCTACCAATTTTTCTTGTGAACAATATAATGTTTGGTTTGTTGCTTGATGCGAGTTATTTAATCTTGAGAGATGGGCGGGTGAGGTCATTAATGGGTGTAATTTGATCATAAAGAATTTAATAGAATGGTTATCAATCACGAGAGGCATTTCTCAAAGGACGGTGCCATATTACTAGTTTTTAATCTACACCAGGGGCACTTAACCTTTTTTCTATTACAGAAACTCAGTGGACTGTTTAGTATGTGCCCATACGATAAAACATCTAAATTAATGGGAACGGTTGAAGTTCCAAGGCCTGTACTCCCTAGAATGCAGGCGAGAGAGATACATGATTATTTACACTTGGAAAATCCTAGAGGGATTAGTACCAAACCTGCCCACGAAAACCACTCCCTATGAAAGCAAAAGATTCGGCAGGCAATGCAGCATCCCCTCAATGACAAGCAGGGGCGCCACTAGCATGATAAGAGACAACACAATAAGTGTCAGGAGCCCAAGACTGTTCAACTGCCTTCCAGCATACATAAGGGGGATCACCAATAGGAGGTATACTCCAGGTATACCTCCTTCAGCAGACTGTCGAAGTCACCACCACTCGTCCTATTACGTGCCAGTATGACTTCAAAAGATGTCAATACCTCGGTTTTAATTTTCATATGGATAGCTAGCAATAGAACAGCTGATATTTTATTCTAATCCAACATTTTTTTTTCAAATTGTTCAGGGATCGAGTCCCGTACCCCCCTTAATTGGTTCCCATACCACCAAGGGATATGGATACCCCTGGTTAAGTACCCCTAATCTACACAAACAACTTAGGGAACTATTTGCAATAGGAAATCTAAGGTTATAAAAGTGTTATATATAACTGGCAAGTCGCATTCAAATTGCATGGCTTGAAGAGATGGGTAGAAAGAGCATATATATACAGGATAGAGATGGATGGGTGATGTCACCTGCAGTAATGTTATTCAACAGTGGAAACATCGAAGTTCAAAATTAGGTGGCTCAGGAGACTGACTTTAATATTTCCCCTTATAGTTTTGTATAAGAGAAGTGTCATATTTGGTAAGAATAAGTTTGGCTAGTTTTTCAGAAATCAGGAATGAACCTGACTTCACTGTGATGGAGTTAGTCGTGGCAATCAGTGCAGACTATGAGCATAGTCTGTTCCTTCTGTCTACTTCCTTAACTAGTTTGACACTGGGGAAGTTCATCAGATGTTTGTGTTTTTCTGTGAATTGTAAAAGCGTTTGGGTCATGTCTCTGGTAGACTCCTGTGTGTTTGCTGATTCTTAGGTTCATATCCTTAGAAGTTTCACATGGGGAAAACTGTGGACAGGGTGAAAGTGGAGATGTTCTTGATTTCAGGTCCACTGACGTTTCGAGACAAGATTCCAACCCCAGTAGATACATAGTTGTATTAACAACACAAGCAGTAACCCCTAAATGTTTAACCTAAGCCAGTATCAGAAATGCCACCATAGCCTCCAAAAATTAAAGGAGAAAGTTCAATCGAAAACCAGATTCAAATACACTACCATTGGGCACCCATCTGATAGCCTGTGAAGGCTGTGACAAGTTTTACATGGGACAAACTTCAAGGAACCTGAACACGAGGATCAGGATCATGTCAGAAACATGACGTGAACACTGCACTATTCACAGCAACAGATAACTATCTGATGAACTCCCCATTACTAAGCTAGTTAACAAGGAAGCAGACAGACAGAACCGACTATGTTTAGAATATACTCTGATTCCTATGACTAACTCCACACACATATCAGGCTCATCTATAATTTCTGAAATACTGCTCAAACTCATTCTCACCAGATGTGACGAAGATGATGATCTTAAAACCATGGAGAAGTTCTGATGTCAGCCTAATGTGTAGTCTAATTTTAACTAAACTTTCGTCTGAAGGGACAACACTGAAGGTGACATCACCCAACCATTTCCACACATCATGTCTCTCCACTAATATGCGCTTCTTTTACCCATCTCTGTGAGAAGTGATAAAATCCCTGGTGGACGAAACGTCTCAGTAAACTGTTACTACCCGCATATTGTCTAACATACGCATCCGTATATTCCACAATTGCTTTATATAGAAGAAAGGAAGCAGAACAAAGGATTTTTTTAAAACAAAATGATAAAGACCGGCTGTGTGTGTGTGTGTGTGTGTGTGTGTGTGTGTGTGTGTGTGTATGTGTGTGTGTGTGTGTGTGTATGTGTGTGTGTGTGTGTACTCACCTATTTACTCACCTATTTGTGGTTGCAGGGGTCGAGTCATAGCTCCTGGCCCCGCCTCTTCACTGATTGCTACTAGGTCCTCTCTCTCCCTGCTCCATGAGCTTTATCAAACCTAGTCTTAAAACTATGTATGGTTCCTGCCTCCACTATGTCGCTTTCTAAGCTATTCCACTTCCTGACAACTCTATGACTGAAGAAATACTTCCTAACATCCCTTTGACTCATAGGAGTCTTCAACTTCCAATTATGACCCCTTGTTTCTGTGTCCCCTCTCTGGAACATCTTGTCTCTGTCCACCTTATCTATTCCTCGCAGTATTTTATATGTCGTTATCATGTCTCCCCTAACCCTCCTGTCCTCTAGTGTCGTCAGGCCGATTTCCCTTAACCTTTCTTCGTAGGACAATCCCCTTAGCTCTGGGACTAGTCTTGTTGCAAACCTTTGCACTTTCTCTAATTTCTTAACGTGCTTGACCAGGTGTGGGTTCCAAACCGGTGCTGCATACTCCAGTATGGGCCTGACGTATATGGTATACAGAGTCTTGAATGATTCCTTAGTGAGGTATTGGAACGCTATTCTTAGGTTTGCCAGCCGCCCGTATGCTGCAGCAGTTATCTGATTGATGTGTGCCTCAGGAGATGTGCTCGGTATTATACTCACCCCAAGATCTTTTCTTTGAGTGAGGCTTGCAGTCTTTGGCCACCTAGACTATACTCTGTCTGCGGTCTTCTTTGCCCTTCCCCGATATTCATGACTTTACATTTGGCAGGGTTAAATTCAAGGAGCCAGTTACTGGACCAGGCTTGCAGCCTGTCCAGGTCTCTTTGTAGTCCTGCCTGATCCTCGACTGATTTGATTCTTCTCATTAACTTCACATCATCTGCAAACAGGGACACTTCTGAGTCTATCCCTTCCGTTATGTCATTCACATATACCAAAAACAGTACAGGTCCTAGGACTGACCCTTGTGGAACTCCACTCGTCACAGGTGCCCACTCTGACATCTCGTCACGTACCATGACTCGTTGTTGCCTCCCTGTCAGATATTCTCTGATCCATTGCAGTGTTTTTCCTGTTACGTGTGCCTGATCCTTTAGCTTTTGCATTAACCTCTTGTGAGGAACTGTGTCGAACGCCTTCTTGCAGTCCAAAAAAATGCAGTCTATCCACCCCTCTCTCTCGTGTCTTACTTCTGTTACCTTATCATAAAACTCCAGTGTGTGTGTGTGTGTGTGTGTGTGTGTGTGTGTGTGTGTGTGTGTGTGTGTGTGTGTGTGTGTGTGTGTGTGTGTGTGTGTGTGTGTGTGTGTGAAGGAACCAAAGTTGTTTGTGTCGTATTCCATCACTTGGATTCTATCACTTTGAAATTCCTTCTAAGACCAGCCTATCCCCCATGCACGAGAAGAGGCGTTTATGAGGATGTCTAAAAAGCGATGTAAAGGAGGGGACTGAAGAGGAAAGAGAGGATAGGGGAGACTGAGAGGAGGAGGGGACAAGAGAGGACCAGTGTGGGTTTTAACAGCACATCCGGTGTGACTTCCGCCCAGCCACCACCTCAGAGGATCTGCTGAGAGACCGTTGGTTCCTCTCCTCACCCCTTCTCCATCCCTACATCCAACTCTCCACTTTCTCTTCATTTATCAGTATATATATATATATATATATATATATATATATATATATATATATACGTGTGTGCGTGTGTGGTTGTGTGTTTCTTAATACTTTGATGGTATCGCCGTAGGTTCGTCTCCCCCCTGCTTCCAACACAGACTAAACCATCACTACTATACAGACAACACAAACTACTCGCCACACAATTTATGCTCAAAACACAAACTACACTAACAATACAAATTATGCCCACAAAACTACTACTACTACCACTACCTCTCAGCTTCCTTTCCTACTATCTCTCTTGTCTGTCTCTGTCTGCTGGTCTATATATACTTCCTCCTTCTCTCCTCTCTGTTAGTGGGACTTTGTAAATGGTCCAAGTCGGACCGAAACGTCGTCGTAAGTTCCTTTTTCCTATATGCGGGTTATTTGTGTAAAAACTACACACACAACACAAACTACAACAACTCAGACTATACCTAAAATGCAAACAACATCCACAGTAGAGCAAGAGGAGACCAGCAGGAGACCAAGACAGGAACATGACAACAATAAGCGGGCCATGATGGACACGACAGCTTAAGAGGCAAGAGGAACCCAGACAGGTAGTGCATAACTACTGATCATGGGAGACTTCTACCATAAAAGAAACACTGGGTAAGTCTGGAGTCATACAGGGGACCAGACACATGGTGGCAACGATGAAAAATCTCACTAGTCAGCATGCTAGGGACACATCTAGAGAGATGTGTCCTCAGTGGCTTTGACATCGAACATGAGAAGCCCCTTGGTACTTGCAACCATACCGTGCTGAGGTTCGATTAACTTTTGGAGAGATTCAAAGCTGGAAGGAGAGGATAAAAGTAACTGGAAGAGGAGAACACACAAATCATTGCACACACACACACACACACAAACACACACACACACACAGCCCACACGGTTTCAGGGAGGGGAAATCCTGTGTCACAAACCTACTGGAGTTCTACGACAGGGTGACAGCAGTAAGACAAGAGAGATAGGGGTGGGTAGATTGCATATTCCTGAACTGTAAGAAGGCGTTTGACACAGTTCCACACAAGAGATTAGTGCAAAAGCTGGAGGACCAGACAGATATAACAGGGAATGCACTCCAATGGATCAGGGAATATCTGTCAGGAAGACAGCAGCGGGTCATGGTACGTGGTGAGGTGTCAGAGTGGGCGCCGGTGACGAGTGGGGTTCCACAGGGGTCAGTCCTGGGACCGGTGCTGTTTCTGGTATTTGTTAACGACATGACGGAAGGAATAGACTCTGAAGTGTCCCTGTTTGCAAATGATGTGAAGTTGATGAGAATAATTCAATCGGACGAGGACCAGACAGAACTACAAAGGGATCTGGACAGGCTGCAAGCCTGGTCCAGCAACTGGCTCCTGGAGTTCAACCCCACCCGGTGCAAAGTCATGAAGATTTTGGAAGGGCAAAGAAGACCGCAGACGAAGTACAGTCTAGGGGGCCAGAGACTACAAACCTCAATCAAGGAAAAAGATCTTGGGGTGAGTATAACACCAGGCACATCTCCTGAGGCTCACATCAACCAAATAACTGCTGCAGAATATGGGCGCCTAGCAAACCTAATAACAGCATTCCGACATCTTAATAAAGAATCGTTCAGGACCCTGTATACTGTGTATGTTAGGCCCTTACTGGAGTATGCAGCACTAGTTTGGAACCCACATCTAGCCAAGCACGTAAAGAAGCTAGAGAAAGTGCAAAGGTTTGCAACAAGACTAGTCCTGGAGCTAAGGGGTATGTCCTACGAGGAGAGGTTAAGGGAAATCGACATGACGACACTGGAGGACAGGAGAGATAGGGGTCACATGATAACGACATATAAGATACTGAGAGGAATTGACAAGGTGGACCGAGACAGACTGTTCCAGAGATGGGACACAGGAACAAGGGGACACAGTTGGAAGTTGAAGACTCAAATGAATCACAGGGATGTTAGGAAGTATTTCTTCAGTCATAGAGTGGTCGGGAAGTGGAATAGCTTGGGAAGCGATGTAGTGGAGGCAGGTTCCATACATAGCTTTAAGGAGAGGTATGATAAAGCTCATGGAGCAGGGAGCGTGACCCAGTAGCGGCCAATGAAGAGGCGGGGCCAGGAGCTATGACTCGACCCCTGCAACCACAACTAGGTAAGTACAACTAGGTGAGTACACACACACACACACACACACACACACACACACACACACACACATAAAATACCGAGAGGAATTGACAAGGTGGACAGAGACAGAATGTTCCACAGATAGGACACAGCAAGAAAGGGGCACAGTTGGAAGTTGAAGACTCAAATGAATCACAGGGATGTTAGGAAGTACTTCTTCAGTCACAGAGTGGTCAGGAAGTGGAATAGTCTGGGAAGTGATCTAATGGAGGCAGGATCCATACATAGCTTTAAGAGAAGGTATGATAAAGCTCATGGAGCAGGAAGAGTGACCTAGTAGCGACAAGTGAAGAGGCGGGGCCAGGAGCTGTGAATCGACCCCCGCAACCACAACTAGGTGAATACATATCTACCTCTGGAGTGTTCCTCATCATTCTCACATAATTACTCTCACCGTTGTTTCTCACTTCCTCTCTCTCTCCCCTAAACTTTGTGATGCTAATTTAACACGAGGCGTTATTAATTAATTAATTTAACAAGGAAGTTGACGGTAATTGTTGGCGACGTTCATACCTAATGGGGGAGTTGGGGGGGGGATGAGTATAGGGGAGAAGTTTGTACGTGCATTTGTTTGGCTCGAGACTCAGCTCCTGGTCCCGCATCTCTTACTGTTTTGCTCAGGATCACTGATTTCTGGCGTCTTGGGTTTTATCGTATCTATTCTTAAAGGTGTGTAATGAGTTTGCCTCAACCACTTCCTCATCCAAGTCATTCCACTTCTCATCCACAGTTTCTGAAAGATGTTTTAGGGGTCAACGCCCCCACGGCTGGGTCTCGGACTAGTCCAGCTGGTAGATCAATACCCGATCAACCAGTCTGTTACTGATAATTGAACTCAGTCCGACGTATGAACCACAGCCCGGTTGTATGAAGACAGCAAGGAGACTCTTGATGTTCTCCCTTACGTACGATGGGGGGGGGGGGTACTGGGATGCAATAGGGTCTTGGGTCTCATACAACAATTGTGTACTCGTGGCACTATTGCTTTCCATCAATAGCATTCTGTGGTATCTGCCGAGCCTCTTGCTATCGTAAGGAGTGATTTCTGTGGGCAGATTTGGAACTAGTCCCTCGAGGATTTTTCGTGTGTAAATCTCAATTTTTTTTTAACCTGCATTGCAAGGAGTCCGTATACCTGGAGCATACCTAGAGTATATCTGGAATACATCTGGAGAGGTTTTCGAGGGTTAACGCCTCCTCCACCGTCCGTGTCAAGGGACTTCAAATGTTTCCAGTAATTTAGGGTCTTGACTAAATTTGCACTTGCCGTGAAGGTGCTCTGTTTATTCTTTACGTCTCCAATTTTGCCCGCCGTGCCTATTAGTGTACAGTAATATTCCAGCCATAGTGAGCACAAGTGACACAGAGAGCACAACTGACACAGAGAGCACAAGTGACACCGAGAGCACAAGTGACACAGAGAGCACAAGTGACACAGAGAGCACAAGTGACACAGAGAGCACAAGTGACACAGAGAGCACAAGTGACACAGAGAGCACAAGTGACACAGAGAGCACAAGTGACACAGAGAAAACAAGTGACACAGAGAGCACAAGTGACACAGAGAGCACAAGTGACACAGAGGACACAAGTGACACAGAGAGCACAAGTGACAGAGGACACAAGTGACACAGAGAGCACAAGTGACACAGAGGACACAAGTGACACAGAGAGCACAAGTGACACAGAGAGCACAAGTGACACAGAGAACACAAGTGACACAGAGGACCATCATTCGCTTGGCCTCTCGTGTTTTGAAGATCCTATAATTTTGCTCTTGATAAACATATTTTTTCTTTGGACCACTGGATGCCTCTCTCGTACAAATTCTAAAATCGTCTACAAAGGATGATATGAGGAGGTGTCAAAAGTCTATTACTTTGTGTGGTATATATGTCTTAGCAACATTTATAGGCAGGCTTCCTTGTCACGTGACCCCCGTTTGAACCACGCATCTAGGCCAGAGGCCTCCCCTTCTTACTCTCTCGACCAAGCCAGAGACGGGCAGAGACCATGGCTGGGCTCGCCACGAGTATACAACGCCTCTATAACAGTTCTACAATTGTTTCCTTGCTACCATCACTTCTTATATGGAACCCTAACAGAAGAGGAAAAGGATGGTGGGGGAGAGTACCGTGCCTTAGGGAAAAGAGGTTTTCAGTGTGTCAGCATCTGACCGAACACGGTTTACCATTACTGTTTACGTTCCAACGTACTGTAAAAATCCATCTGTCCACTTTTCCATTTACTCCTTTTGCAAGCATTTTGTGCGCTGCTGCACCAGATCTCGCTTGTCAAAGGCTTTTGCAGTGTCTGTATATACTGCATTTACATTTGGTTTCCAGTGACTCCAATACCATGTAATGATTCAGTACTTGCGATAGGCAAGAGCGATCTTCTTTAAACCTATTCCGTCTTGGGTTGTGCAAGTTCTTTTAAATATTTTAATGATGTGGGATGTTCGTGACAGTCTATAGTTCTCTATTAATGCTTTGCTACCACTTTTGTGGAGTGGGGATATATAATGGTGGGATGACAACTTCCCCTGCGTTTATATTCCCTCTCCATAGAATATTTAAGACACGGGATAAAAATTTCTATAAGTTTTTGTTGAACATGAAGTTCTCTCTCTCTCTCTCTCTCTCTCTCTCTCTCTCTCTCTCTCTCTCTCTCTCTCGCATATACCTTTTTTTTCCTTGGTGGTATAGATCTTGTAAGACGCATGTGCTGCACTTGTGTAACTACGTTATTGAAAAGTTTTCTCTGCACTACAGCTTCTTCAGTCAAACTCATAGTTGAATACAACATTGGAGACAGTAAAAATAGAGTTAATTTGAGTTGATCAGTCCCTCAGCAATGAAGGTGATTATTCTCCACTTCTACAGTCTCCAGTGAAACATACTGTGTACCTGGAGAGTGTTCCGGGGGTCAACGACCCCGCGGCCCGTTCCATGACCAGTCCTCACGGTGGATCAGAGCCTTATCAACCAGGCTGTTACTGCTGGTCGCACGCAAACCAACGTATGAACTACAGCCCGGTTGATCAGGTACTGACCTTAGGTGCTTGTCTAACTCCCTCTTGAAGACAGCCAGGTGTCTATTGGTAATCACCCTTATGTATGCTGGGAGGCTGTTGAATAATCTTGGGCCACTGACACTTACTCTGCTATTTCGTTTTGTACTAATGGCACCCCTGCCTTTCATTGTGGTTATTTTGCACCATCTGCCAAGTCTTTTGTTTTCATAGGGAGGGATTTCCGTGTGCAGATTTAGGATTAGTTCCTCTAGGATTTTCCAGGTGTAAATTATGATTTATCCTTCTCATCTGCATTCCAAGGAGTACAGTTGCTTCATTGTACTTATACATGCAGTGAAAGTTCTCTGTATATTCTCCAGGTCTGCAATTTCGCCTGCCTTGAAAGGGACCGTTGGTGTACAGCAATATTCCAGCGATCTGAGGAGAATCATCATTGCCTTGGAATCTCTTGTTTTGAAAGTTCTCATTATCCATCCTATCATTTTCCTAGCAGATATGGTAGATACATTGTTGTAATTTTTGAAAGTGAGATTCTCTGACATTATCACTCCCAGGTCCTTCACATTAGTTTTTCGCTATATTGTGTGGTTGGAATTTGTTTTATACTCCGATCTAGTTTTTATTTCCTCGAGTTTTCCATAGCGGAGAAATTGAAATTTGTCTTCATTGAACTTCATATTGTTTTCTGTGGCCCATTGGAAGACTTTGTTTATATGCGCTTTGAGATTTGCAGGGTGGTGGTGGTGGTGGTGGTGGTGGTGGTGGTGGTGGGTCTTTTTCTCTCAGGAAACAAGTTTGGGATTATGTGCCTTAGGTCATTTTCTTTGTATCTGTGAGTTTTTGTCCCTCAGATGGTATTGTTTTCAGCCTCCTTCTCAATCTCTAAACTTCATAACTTTGCTCTTTCTGGTGGTTAAATTCCAGACATCTTCTATCAGACCATACCTGAAGTCGAGTCATATTTCGTAACCTTGCTTCAACCCCTTCGAGTTGTATTTCCTAAGCTTATTATTCCCAAATAAAAATACATCAAAGCTAATTTCTAAAATAGTGTTAATATACAACACTGACCCCTTTGGGACTCCACTAGTAACACTGACCCCTTTGGGACTCCACTAGTAACACTGACCCCTGCGGGACTCCACTAATGACACTGACCCCTGCGGGACTCCACTAGTAACACTGACCCCTGCGGGACTCCACTAGTAACAATGACCCCTGCGGGACTTCACTAGTAACAATGACCCCAGCGAAACTCCACTAGTAACACTCTTCTATCCAGACTTATCATTATATCAGCTCTGTTGAAATGCTCCTTCCTGGTAGCTAATATTTTTTTTCCTTTAATCCCATCTTACATTTCCAGTTTACCAGGTAGCCTTTCATACAACTCCATATCAAAAGACTTTTTCCAGTCTAGAAATATGCAGTCCGCCCATCCCTCTTACCTTTCTAATGTCAGTTAATTTATCATAAGCCTTTAAAAGATTTGTAAGCCACGAATTTTCATTTTTAAACCCGTGTGGCTGTTCCGTTTATCAAATCTCTTTTATGCCATCAATTACACAACCCAGGGCAGCATGGGTTTAGAGCAGGTAGCTCCTGTCTGTCCCAACTACTGGACCACTACGACAAGGTCCTGGATGCTCTAGAAGACAAACAGAATGCAGATGTTATATACACAGACTTTGCAAAAGCCTTTGGTAAGTGTGACCATGGTGTGATAGCACACAAAATGCGTGATAAAGGAATAACAGGAAAAGTTGGTAGATGGATCTATAATTTCATAACAAGTAGAACACAAAGAGTAGTAGTCAACAGAGTAAAGTCTGAGGCGGCTACAGTGAAAAGCTCTGTTCCACAAGGCACAGTACTCGCTCCCATCTTGTTCCTCATCCTCATATCGGACATTGACAGGGATATAAGCCACAGTGCCGTGTCTTCCTTTGCAGATGACACCCGAATCTGCATGACAGTGTCCACCGTTGAAGACACTGCAAGACTCCAAGCAGACATAAACCAAATCTTTAAATGGGCTGCCGAAAACAATATGAAGTTCAATGATGAGAAATTTCAATTACTCCGATATGGAAAACGTGAGGAAATTAAAATCTCATCGGAGTATAAAACAAATTCCAACCACACAATAGAGCGAAAAACTAATGTCAAAGACCTGGGAGTGATCATGTCAGAGGATCTCACCTTCAAGAACCATAACACTGTAGCAATCGCATCTGCCAGAAAAATGACAGGATGGATAATGAGAACCTTCAAAACCAGGGATCCCAAGCCTATGTTGACACATTTCAGGTCGCTTGTTCCATCTAGACTGGAATATTGCTGCACACTAACAGCACCTTTCAAGGCAGGTGAAATTGCTGACCTAACTACAATAAACCACCTCAATTACTGGGAACGCTTGAAGTTCCTAAACCTGTACTCCCTGGAACGCAGGCGGAAGAGATACATTATTATATACACTTGGAAAATCCTAGAGGGATTAGTACCAAATTTGCACACGAGTGTCACTCCCTACGAACGCAAAAGACTCGGCAGACGATGTAACATCCCCCCAATGAAAAGCAGGGGTGCCACTAGCACGTTGAGAGACAACACAATAAGTGTCAGGGGCCCAATACTGTTCAAATGCCTCCCAGCATACATCAGGGGGATTACCAACAAACCCCTAGCTGTCTTCAAGCAGGCACTGGTCAGGCACCTAAAGTCGGTGCCTGACCAGCCAGGCTGCGGTTCGTACGTTGGACTGTGTGCGGCCAGCAGTAACAGCCTGGGTGATCAGGCTCTGATCCAACATGAGGCCTGGTCACAGACCGGGCCGCGGGGGCGTTGACCCCTGGAACTCTCTCCAGGTATAATTTTTTCGAGCAATTTACACATTATATTCATTATGGACACTGGTCTGTAGTTGTGAGCTTCCTGACTGTCACCTTCCTGACTGTCACCTTCCTGACTGTCACCTTCCTGACTGTCACCTTCCTTAAATACTGGTATCACATTTGCTATCAGCCAGTCATATGTCAGCCGTCGTTAACCATGAAGTCCAGTCTTGTACAACATTTTAGCTCCTTTTAATATCCGTGGTCACATTCCGTCTGGTCCATTAAGTCCCCCTCACCTCCTCGTTAATTTCAATGAATGAGAGTATTGGCTCTTTCTCGTTTATTAATACATGGAATCTTCCATTGAGGTCACAGCCTAAGTCCAGGTCATATCCTGGTTAACTCAGTGTTATAATCACCTTACCGTCATCTTCGGTTATGGCTGTAGTGTTGTTTTTGCATTTACCTTCGCTGCTATGTCAGTTGAAGTTTTTTTTTCTGCTTCCCTCCCCACTCATTGCTAATTATCTTTCTGGTTCTTGTGTCACCTTGACTGCTCTCTGACGCTGGGTGTTGTCTCTGTTTTTCCAAGTTCTTGAGTTTCTATATTTTGTTTTTTTTATTCAGTGACGATTGAACGATTGGTTCTCGCAATATCTCTTACAAATAACTCTGTGGGTTGGTACAAACTTTTCACTCACTTCTTTGCTCACCTTATTGAAATTCTCCATCATTTCCTGTGTTGACTGTCCTCTAAAGTCGTCATCTCACTGTAACTGTACCAGAAAATGCCTCATTTCTTCATAATTTCTTTCCTGTACTTAAAGTCTTTATCATTCTTCAATTTTCCCCTCTCTTCTTTAGCCCACTTCCACTACGTAACAAAAATGTCAACACAGTAATTGCTTCCTCCGAGGGACATTCCATATTCACTGATGTCTGTGTCAGTCTGGCTGGAGGTGGTCACAACACCAATTGTTGCTTCATTATTCCCTCCTACTTTGTCATTCCTTAACTCATTTAGAAAATTCTGCGCTACCGATTCAACTAATCCCCCCCCCCACGTCCTCAGACATTTCTGTGGGTTCCCAAATATTCCTAATTCATCCCTTGCTTTATTGGTAGCTTCATATTAATAGTTTTATATATATTTATTCTCAGAAATCAACACAGTCTAAAATTAACATATTTCATATTTGTTTTAATTAGGAGTGTTGCTGTACATTCTCTTTTCTCTCTCTCTCTCTCTCTCTCTCTCTCTCTCTCTCTCTCTCTCTCTCTCTCTCTCTCTCTCTCTCTCTCTCTCTGTAGTAGTATCCCCTTACAAAAAATGCATCCATGGTCACATGAGTTTGCATATGTTCAATGGTGTCTGAGATTTCTTCTGTTACTCTCATTGTTAATCCATATATGTTATTATACACAAAATTGTATTATATAAAAATGAATGCATCAAAGCATTTAAAAATTCATTACTAAAATATCTTCTCTGACAGAATCTATTTCAAGTCAAAATAAACTTTATTGATTGGTGGCGCACTCGCCTCACGCAGTGTGTCCGTGGTTCAATCCCAGGCACGGATGGAACTGTTGGATATGATCCCTGATACCTGCTGTCACTGTTCACTTAGCAGTAAGTACGTACCTGGGTGCTAGTGGACTGGTGTGGGTCGCATCCTGGAGGACAAGATTAAAGAACCACAGTGGAATTAAGACAGTCTTCGATGACTGACTTGGGATATCCTGGGTGGCTAACCCTCCTAGGGTTAAAAATCTGAATAAATATTATCTTCTAAATTCACTTTGATGTCGCAGTGACACTACGTCACGGGTCATGTCTAGGACGGTGTAGACTGTCTACTACTGTAGGACAACCATTAGACTGCATGTCACTTGTATACCACCAGTTAAGAACACTTGTATCCCTAGAAAAAGGATAGAAGTATCCAGAGTATATACACAGAGTATATACACAGAGTATATACACAGAGTATATACACATAGTATATACACATAGTATATACAGAGAGTATATACAGAGAGTATATTCACAGAGTATATTCACAGAGTATATTCACAGAGTATATTCACAGAACAAAAATAAGGTATAGTTTTGAGGTGGTCAGTCCCTCAGGATAGAGAAGAGTATTTGTTCCATAGTCTGGAACAATGTGAAGTTGAAGTGACAGTATGGAGTCTTATATACTGTCAGGAGGTGAGATGTAGGCCACTAGTAGAAGCAAGAATGTAATCAGTGAGAGGTCACGCCCCTGAGAGGTGTAATCAGTGAGAGGTCACGCCCCTGAGAGGTGTAATCAGTGAGAGGTCACGCCCCTGAGAGGTGTAATCAGTGAGAGGTCACGCCCCTGAGAGGTGTAATCAGTGAGAGGTCACGCCCCTGAGAGGTGTAATCAGTGAGAGGTCACGCCCCTGAGAGGTGTAATCAGTGAGAGGTCACGCCCCTGAGAGGTGTAATCAGTGAGAGGTCACGCCCCTGAGAGGTGTAATCAGTGAGAGGTCACGCCCCTGAGAGGTGTAATCAGTGAGAGGTCACGCCCCTGAGAGGTGTAATCAGTGAGAGGTCACGCCCCTGAGAGGTGTAATCAGTGAGAGGTCACGCCCCTGAGAGGTGTAATCAGTGAGAGGTCACGTCCCTGAGAGGTGTAATCAGTGAGAGGTGTAATCAGTGAGAGGTCACGCCCCTGAGAGGTGTAATCAGTGAGAGGTCACGCCCCTGAGAGGTGTAATCAGTGAGAGGTCACGCCCTGAGAGGTGTAATCAGTGAGAGGTCACGCCCCTGAGAGGTGTAATCAGTGAGAGGTCACGCCCCTGAGAGGTGTAATCAGTGAGAGGTCACGTCCCTGAGAGGTGTAATCAGTGAGAGGTCACGTCCCTGAGAGGTGTAATCAGTGAGAGGTCACGTCCCTGAGAGGTGTAATCAGTGAGAGGTCACGTCCCTGAGAGGTGTAATCAGTGAGAGGTCACGTCCCTGAGAGGTGTAATCAGTGAGAGGTCACGTCCCTGAGAGGTGTAATCAGTGAGAGTTCACGTCCCTGAGAGGTGTAATCAGTGAGAGGTCACGTCCCTGAGAGGTGTAATCAGTGAGAGGTCACGCCCCTGAGAGGTGTAATCAGTGAGAGGTCACGCCCCTGAGAGGTGTAATCAGTGAGAGGTCACGCCCCTGAGAGGTGTAATCAGTGAGAGGTCACGCCCCTGAGAGGTGTAATCAGTGAGAGGTCACGTCCCTGAGAGGTGTAATCAGTGAGAATTCACGTCCCTGAGAGGTGTAATCAGTGAGAGGTCACGTCCCTGAGAGGTGTAATCAGTGAGAGGTCACGTCCCTGAGAGGTGTAATCAGTGAGAGGTCACGTCCCTGAGAGGTGTAATCAGTGAGAATTCACGTCCCTGAGAGGTGTAATCAGTGAGAGGTCACGTCCCTGAGAGGTGTAATCAGTGAGAGGTCACGTCCCTGAGAGGTGTAATCAGTGAGAGGTCACGCCCCTGAGAGGTGTAATCAGTGAGAGGTCACGCCCCTGAGAGGTGTAATCAGTGAGAGGTCACGCCCCTGAGAGGTGTAATCAGTGAGAGGTCACGTCCCTGAGAGGTGTAATCAGTGAGAGGTCACGTCCCTGAGAGGTGTAATCAGTGAGAGGTCACGTCCCTGAGAGGTGTAATCAGTCCCTTGGTTGAGGGTCTGATTACCTCATCTTTTGTATATAGTTGTACTGTGTTCACATTGTCCTTGTACTGATAAAGACACTGAAGGGCGAAACGTCTACAATAAAGATACACAGATGTTGCACATGTGTCTAATTCTTCATCTTAATGGGGGGGTGGGGGTCTCTCACCGCAGATAGTTCAAAATGTCGTAAGTGGTAACTACGTCAGTGTGACTTTGTAAATAGACAAAGACTGACCGAAACGTCGTTGTAAGCTAGTCTTTCCTATGTGCAGGTTATTTGTTTATTGTTGCAGTCACGGTATTGTGAATTTTGTTCTCTACGTCAATCGAAATGTGAAATTCCACAAAAAGTGACTAAATTTATGCCAACCTACACCATTATAATACCCCCCCCCCCTCTCACAGTACCTCGTATAACTGCCACTTAAGGTGTATTCCCAATACTTTCACTATTAATAAATAGTTGCATGCTCTCGTATTTATGCCGTTTTCGCAATATAATTTCCGATATAAAGTGTTTATGCCACTTAAACTCACCATGGTGGTGAGTCAGGTGAAGCATGGATCACCCTCCACTGCTTCCTCGTAGGACATCACTCCCTCTGGAGGGACTACAGCAAGACGTCCGCACAGGACAGAAGGATGAGCAACACCCCCACCCGGGGGGGGGCCAAAGCCGGGTCTCCATCTGGTAAAGACCCGGGGGGGGGGACAAGACCGGTCAACATACTACAGTACAGTACCGTAGGACATGTCAATGTGTACACGTATTTGCATGTACTTATGGTATATTACCTGGACTTTACCTGGAGAGAGTTCCAGGGGTCAACGCCCCTGAGGCCCGGTCTGTGACCAGGCCTCATTTTGGATCAGAGCCTGATCAACCAGGCTGTTACTGCTGGCCGCACGCAGTCCAACGTATGAACCACAGCCTGGCTGGTCAGGCACCGACTTTAGGTGCCTGTCCAGTGCCCGCTTGAAGACAGCCAGGGGTCTATTGGTAATCCCCCTTATGTATGCTGGGAGGCAGTTGAACAGTCTTGGGCCCCTGACACTTATTGTGTTGTCTCTCAATGTGCTAGTGGCACCCCTGCTTTTCATTGGGGGGATGTTACATCGTCTGCCGAGTCTTTTGCTTTCGTAGGGAGTGATCCTCGTGTGCAAGTTTGGTACTAATCCCTCTAGGATTTTACAAGTGTATTTAATAATGTATCTCTCCCGCCTGCGTTCCAGGGAGTACAGGTTTAGGAACTTCAAGCGTTCCCAGTAATTGAGGTGGTTTATTGTAGTTATGCGTGCCGTGAAGGTTCTCTGTACATTTTCTAGTTCAGCAATTTCACCTGCCTTGAAAGGTGCAGTTAGTGTGCAGCAATATTCCAGCCTAGATAGAACAAGCGATCTGCAAAGTGTCAACATGGGCTTGGCATCCCTGGTTTTGAAGGTTCTCATTATCCATCCTGTCATTTTTCTGGCAGATGCGATTGCTACAGTGTTATGGTCCTTGAAGGTGAGATCCTCTGACATGATCACTCCCAGGTCTTTGACATTAGTTTTTCGCTCTATTGTGTGGTTGGAATTTGTTTTATACTCCGATGAGATTTTAATTTCCTCACGTTTTCCATATCGGAGTAATTGAAATTTCTCATCATTGAACTTCATATTGTTTTCTGCAGCCCATTTAAAGATTTGGTTTTTGTCTGCTTGGAGTCTTGCAATGTCTTCAACGGTGGACACTGTCAATCAGATTCGGGTGTCATCTGCAAAGGAAGACACGGCACTGAGGCTTATATCCCTGTCAATGTCTGATATGAGGATGAGGAACAAGATGGGAGCAAGTACTGTGCCTTGTGGAACAGAGCTTTTCACTGTAGCCGCCTCAGACTTTACTCTGTTGACTACTACTCTTTGTGTTCTACTTGTTAGGAAATTATAGATGTTATAATTGTCTACATATATTTTGTGACTGTTTTACAATATTAATTTTTCAGTCAGTAACTGTCAGGCTAAATAAATACAATTTGTTCAGTGAAGATTATGTACTCTTACCTATTTGTTCTTGCCTATTTGTGGTTGCAGGGGTCGATTCATAGCTCCTAGCCCCGCCTCTTCGCTGGTCGCTACTAGGTTCACTCTCTCCCTGCTCCATGATCTTTGTGTGTGTGTACACTCACATAGTTGTGGTTACAGGGGTCAAGTCACAGCTCCTGGCCCCGCCACTTCACTGGTCGCTACTAGGTCACTCTTTCTGCTCCACTACATCACTTCCCAGACTATTCCACTTTCTGACAACTGTGACTGAATAAATACTTCCTAACATCCCTGTGATTCATCCGAGTCTTCAACTTCCAATTGTGACCCATTGTTGCTATGTCCCATCTCTGGAACATCCTGTCTCTGTCCACCTTGTCAATCCCTCTCAGTATTTTATATGTCGTTATCATAGGTCCGGGACTAGTCTTGTTGCAAACCTTTGCACTTTCTCTAATTTCCGTACGTGCTTGGTTAGGTGTGGGTTCCAAACTGGTGCTGCATACTCCAATGCAGGCCTGACATACACAGAGTACAGGGTCCTGAACGATTCCTTACTGAGAAGTCGGAATGCTTTTCTTAGGTTTGCCAGGCGCCCAGATGCTGCAGCAGTTATTTGGTTGATGTGCGCCTCAGGAGATGTGCCTGGTGTTATACTCACCCCAAGATCCTTTTCCTTGAGTGAGGTTTGTAGTCTCTGGGCCCCCTAGACTGTCCTCCGTCTGCAGTCTTCTTTGCCCTTCCCCAATCTTCATAACTTTGCACTTGGTGGGGTTGAACTCCAGGAACCAGTTTCTGGACCAGGCTTGCAGCCTGTCCAGATCCCTTTGTAGTTCTGCCTGGTCCTCGTCCGATTGAATTTTTCTCATCAGCTTCACATCATCTGCAAACAGGGACACTTCGGAGTCTATTCCTTCCGTCATGTCGTTCACATATACCAGAAACAGAACCGGTCCTAGAACGGACCCCTGTGGAACCCCACTTGTCACCGTCGCCCACTCTGACACCTCGCCACGTACCATGACTCGCTGCTGTCTTCCTGACAGGTATTCCCTGATCCATTGGAGTGCCTTCCCTGTTATACCTGCCTGGTCCTCCAGCTTCTGCACTAATCTCTTGTGTGGAACTGTGTCAAACGCCTTCTTACAGTCCAAGAAAATGCAATCTACCCACTCCTCTCTCTCTTGTCTTACTGCTGTCACCCTGTCATAGAACTCCAGTAGGTTTGTGACACAGGATTTCCCGTCCCTGAAATCGTGCTGGTTTTCGTGTGTGTGTGTGTGTGTGTGTACTCACCTATTTGTGGTTACAGGGGTCGATACAGCTTCTGACCCCGCCTCTTCATTGATCGCTACTAGATCCTCTCTCTCCCTGCTCCATGAGCTTTATCATACCTCGTCTTAAAGCTATGTATGGTTCCTGCCTCCACTACCTCACTTTCCAGACTATTCCACTTCCTGACAACTGTGACTAAAGAAATACTTCCTAACATCCATTTGACTTATCTGAGTCTTCAACTTCCAATTGTGACCCTTTGTTTCTGTGTCATATCTCTGGAACATCCTGTCTCTGTCCACCTTATCTATTCCTCACAGTATTTTATATGTAGTTATCATGTCTCCCCTAACCCTCCTGTCCTCCAGTGTTGTCAGGCCTATTTCCCTTAACATTTCTTCGTAGGCCATTCTCCTTAGCTCTGGAACTAGCCTTGTTGCAAAACCTGTGTACTCACCTAGTTGTACTCACCTAGTTGTGGTTGCAGGGATCGAGTCATAGCTCCTGGCCCCGCCTCTTCACTGGCCGCTACTGGGTAACTCTCCCTGCGCCATGAGCTTTATCATATGAAATTAAGACACATGTGCAACATCTGGGTATCTTTATAGTAGACGTTTCGCCCTCCAGTGGCTTTATCAATACAAAATCCTAGGACATAATATGAAGAGAGTAGAACTATATACAAAAGATGAGGTAATCAGACCCTCGGCCTTGGTGTTGGTGTATTCAGCACCGTAGGTCTGGAGATTATGAAGATCAGGTTAGGAGGCTTGACCTTAAATAGGCGACAGCCTATTTTGTATTGATAAAGCCACTGGAGGGCGAAACGTCTACTATAAACATACCCAGATGTTGCACATGTGTCTTAATTTCATATTGTTGGTATTGTATACCATTCTTGTACAGCTTTATCATACCTGTTGTTAAAGCTATGTATGGATCCTGCCTCCACTACATCACTTCCCAAACTATTCCACTTCCTGACCACTCTGTGACTGAAGAAATACTTCCTAACATCCCTGTGTGTGTGTGTGTGTGTGTGTGTGTGTGTGTGTGTGTGTGTGTGTGCTTGAATGTGTGTTTGAGTGTTTGATACCTTTGTAATGCACTCAACACCCTTCCTGTGGGCGGTAGTGGGGTGAAGATACAAAGGCACATAATAGGACCAGGAACATGCCCCTCAACGTTGCAAATTAACAGGCTGCAGTTGTAATCATCTCTTTAAAACAGACAAAGGTGGCATACCAGGATGTTTCGTTAATCTGACATTATGAAAAAAAAATATAACTAGTCATTTTCTAAATATTTATTAGTTTTTTATTCAATATTTCGTTTTTTACACTCGAGAAGAAGAGGGAGAATTTTTCAGGTAAAGTTGACATATGTGACCAGTTTATATGTTATTGGAAACTAAGATAATGTTTAGAAGAAGACACAGTAGTAATGTTTAGGTTACAGTATAGTGATGTAAAGATAAGAACAGACAGCAAGTGAAGACGCAAGGACAAGAACAGACAGCAAGTGAAGACGCAAGCACAAGAACAGACAGCAAGTGAAGACGCAAGGACAAGAACAGACAGCAAGTGAAGACGCAAGCACAAGAACAGACAGCAAGTGAAGACGCAAGCACAAGAACAGACAGCAAGTGAAGACGCAAGGACAAGAACAGACAGCAAGTGAAAAAGTAAGGACAATAACAGACAGCAAGTGAAGACGCCAGGACAATAACAGACAGCAAGTGAAGACGCAAGGACAATAACAGACAGCAAGTGAAGACGCAAGGACAAGAACAGACAGCAAGTGAAAAAGTAAGGACAATAACAGACAGCAAGTGAAGACGCCAGGACAATAACAGACAGCAAGTGAAGACGCAAGGACAAGAACAGACAGCAAGTGAAGACGCAAGCACAAGAACAGACAGCAAGTGAAGACGCAAGCACAAGAACAGACAGCAAGTGAAGACGCAAGCACAAGAACAGACAGCAAGTGAAGACGCAAGCACAAGAACAGACAGCAAGTGAAGACGCAAGCACAAGAACAGACAGCAAGTGAAGACGCAAGGACAATAACAGACAGCAAGTGAAGACGCAAGGACAATAACAGACAGCAAGTGAAGACGCAAGGACAAGAACAGACAGCAAGTGAAAAAGTAAGGACAATAACAGACAGCAAGTGAAGACGCCAGGACAATAACAGACAGCAAGTGAAGACGCCAGGACAATAACAGACAGGAAATGAAGACGCAAGGACAAGAACAGACAGCAAGTGAAGACGCAAGGACAAGAACAGACAGCAAGTGAAGACGCCAGGACAAGAACAGACAGCAAGTGAAGACGCAAGTACAAGAACAGACAGCAAGTGAAAAAGTAAGGACAATAACAGACAGCAAGTGAAGACGCCAGGACAATAACAGACAGCAAGTGAAGACGCAAGGACAAGAACAGACAGCAAGTGAAGACGCCAGGACAAGAACAGACAGCAAGTGAAAAAGTAAGGACAAGAACAGACAGCAAGTGAAGACGCAAGGACAAGAACAGACAGGAAATGAAGACGCCAGGACAAGAACAGACAGCAAGTGAAGACGCAAGCACAAGAACAGACAGCAAGTGAAAAAGTAAGGACAATAACAGACAGCAAGTGAAGACGCCAGGACAATAACAGACAGCAAGTGAAGACGCAAGGACAAGAACAGACAGCAAGTGAAGACGCCAGGACAAGAACAGACAGCAAGTGAAAAAGTAAGGACAAGAACAGACAGCAAGTGAAGACGCCAGGACAATAACAGACAGCAAGTGAAGACGCAAGGACAAGAACAGACAGGAAATGAAGACGCAAGGACAAGAACAGACAGCAAGTGAAGACGCCAGGACAATAACAGACAGGAAATGAAGACGCCAGGACAATAACAGACAGCAAGTGAAGACGCAAGGACAAGAACAGACAGCAAGTGAAGACGCCAGGACAAGAACAGACAGCAAGTGAAAAAGTAAGGACAATAACAGACAGCAAGTGAAGACGCCAGGACAATAACAGACAGCAAGTGAAGACGCAAGGACAATAACAGACAGCAAGTGAAGACGCAAGCACAAGAACAGACAGCAAGTGAAGACGCAAGCACAAGAACAGACAGCAAGTGAAGACGCAAGGACAAGAACAGACAGCAAGTGAAGACGCAAGGACAAGAACAGACAGGAAATGAAGACGCAAGGACAAGAACAGACAGCAAGTGAAGATGTCAGGCTTAAAACAAACAATAAAAACCACGGACGTAGACTGACAATGTTGGAGATTTTTCTTATTGATACAGTCATTGGTATATAGAGTTTCTTTAAATATGATCCGGGTTGATGGCTGGGTCTCTCCCCGTCCACCCTCAATACCATCACTAATGGCACACTACTCCTCAATACCATCACTAATGGCACACTACTCCTCAATACCATCACTAATGGCACACTACTTCTCAACACCATCACTAATGGCACACTACTTGTGGCTGTTAGGAAGAATTTAAGAGGTTACATATTATTTTCAGAATTTCAACTTTCCCACGTTTCACTATACAAATTCACTATAAAAATGTTAGTTAAGGGTTCACAGAGTTCCATTTTGCATTCCTTAAGAACCCTTGAAAAAAGCTCATCAGGGCCTGGCGATTTATGTGTCAGGTACCAGGAACTAGAAATTACCATTGTTTTTTATTAGTTTCATTGGAGCTGCATGTACTTGTGTACATTCGGAAGGTGAGATGGTTGTCTATAAATCCCGTGTTTGTAATTTTGTGTTGGTTTACACAGACTCTGTACCCGTGGGGGCAGCTGCTGGTCTGGCCACTTTCACTCGCGGAAATAAGATTGTCTGTTATCAATGATTTTTTTCTTCACTATTTAGTTTCAAACCTCAGGATATTTAATTGGTCCCTACAGACGTCATACTCTGTTAAATTAACTTCCTATCTGAGGACACTGCCCTAGCAGTAGGTCACTACACATGCAGTGGCTTTGGTAAGAATTGGTGCTCAGGGTGGTTCGGAAGAATAAGGGGGATTACCAATAGACCCCTGGTTGTCTTCAAAAGGGAGCTGGACAGGCACCTAGTCACTTCCTGACCAACCGGGCTGTGGTTCGTAAGTCGGTTTACGTGCGGACAGCAGTAACAGCATCGTTGATCAGATCCTGATCCACCGCGACGAGGCCTGGTCATGGACCGGGCTGCTGGGGCGTTGACCCCCGAAATACCCTCAAGGTATACTCCAGGTATACTCAAGTATACTCAAGGTATACTCCAGGTATAGGTCTCTTTTTTCGCTTTTCATTGCTATGATTGCTATTGTCACCCAGGATAAACATCTGTTAACATAATCAACACAGTTTGCCACGTAACTTGCAACACTAAATATGTTAAAATTCAAAACTACGTGTTATAATTCATAACCTGCTATCTACCCTTCCCATCACCTTCCAGGAGGTTTGCAATATTGATCCTTGGGTAAGTTTTGCGAATCCCTGGCGTCTTTTATGGAGAAAAAAGGCACCTCTCACTCTCCCTCAGTTGTATTGAGTCAGTTTCTTCCACAGACAACAAGTGAAAGACGAGGATAAACAAGAGTCTATACGAACGAGAACAGACACGTGTAGACATAAGGACTGTCTACAAGGTAACCATGTAAAATATAAATAAATGAGAAGCCTCGAGTGTAGCCGAGGTCTGGCTGAAGATGTCCTCTCTTAAGGCTTGATCTGGTATAAGGTTTCACCTTTACATCTAAGAGTCTTGTGTTTTCTTTGATGAACCGTACTCGCTTGATTCGTCTTGCGTGACATTACGATTATAACTCATTAAAGATTCTCGGTATGGTTTAACAAAGGGTCTTTCTTGCCAAACAAATTTACTAACTTTTTTTTTTCACTATTTCAAGTGGTTACCCATGATCAAGAGTGCCATGTTTCTATTTAAAGTGGTTACCCATGATCAAGAGTGCCATGTTTCTATTTAACCTTCAGTAATGCCTTTGATATAGCTCTATATATGAGGGTAAAAACATGGCGCCTATAGTATAAGAGATCCTGGTAACATACAAGCATGAGTAGGATGAAATAAGACTGGAGGTCACAAGTGGTGTTCCTCAAGGGTCAGCGTTGGGTCTTGTGCCGTTCACCATTTGCATACATGGCTTAAAAGAGTAAATCGTAATTCTTCAAATGGGGACAGTGACGTACAGATCTTCATCCAAGAAACTGGAGCTTCACCCATCTTTCTGGTATCGAACTTGATCACCTCCTATTCCTCAGGCCTTGTGTGATGCTTACAGGATCAAAGCTTTCCCACGAAACAAGAGAGGTATTTCCTGTAGCAAATAACCGAACTCTCCCTCCTTCCTGTATCTCAAAATTCACAAGAAACTAACACCAGAGGGATAACTAAAGGTTGATTTCGAGGGTCAACGCACCCTCGGCCAGATGCCTAACCAGGCCTTCTAGTGGATCAAAATCTGATCAAGAAGGTTGCAACTACTGGCGGTTGCATGCAGTCCGACGTACGAACCACAGCCCGGCTGATCAGGAATTGACTTTAGGAATTTATCAAGTTTCCTCTTGAAGAGAGCCAGGGGTCTGTTGGTAATTCATCTTATATATGATGGGAGGCCGTTAAAAAGTCTTGGGCCCCTTATACTTATTGTATTATCATTTAGTGTACTCATATCACCCCTGCTTTTTACTGAGAGTATTTTGCACTTTTTGCTTTCATAAGGAATGATTTGTTTGTGCAGATTTGCGACAAGAGCCTCTAGGATTATCCAAATGTAAATTATTTAGTATATATCTCACCTGGATTGCAAAGATTACAAGTCAATGTTCTTCAAAAGTTCCCAGTAATTTAAGTGCTTGATTGAAATTGTATGTGCAGTGAAAGTTCTCAGTACATTCTCTAGGTCTGCTGTTTCTCCTGCCTTTAAAAGGATGGTTAGTGAGAACAGTGACTGAAAGAGGACCATCACTGGCTTAGTATCCCTTATTATGGAGATTAAACTATACATCCTATCATTTTCTTTACGGCTGTGACAGTGTCACTATTGTGATCATTGATAATGAGATCCTCTAACATTATCACTCCTAAGTCCTTTACCTTAGTTTTTAGCTTTATTCACTGGTTAGTTGCATATTTAGTTATAGATTATATTTTCTCTATTTTTTCCATAATGGAGTAACTGAATTATATCATGATTGAATATATTGTTTTCTGTTCCCCACTGGAAGATTTGCTTTATATCTGCTTGGAGATGTGCAGTGTCCAGGTGGGTGCCCTGGTGGGTGTCCCGGTGGGTGCCCCCGTGGGTTCCCCCGTGGGTGCCCCGTGGGTGCCCCGTGGGTTCCCCGTGGGTGCCCCCGTGGGTTCCCCCGTGGGTGCCCCCGTGGGTTCCCCCGTGGGTGCCCCCGTGGGTGCCCCTCTCGTACAAATTCTAGTCTAGTATTCGGTAGATGATATGGTGCTATGATTTATCGGCATGTTTATGTTGGATATAAGGATGAGGAAACGGATGAGGTCGAGTACTGTGCCTTGCGGAAGAGCTTTTCACTGGCACCCTACTTTTCCAATTATCCTGTGTATTATTACACCATCCTGGCACTAGTTAAATGCTTTTTCAAGGTCTGTAGTTACTACATCTGCTGTAAACAATACTGCACTAGGTTTTACCTGGAGTTTACCTGGAGAGAGTTCCAGGGGTCAACGCCCCTGCGGCCCGGTCTGTGACCAGGCCTCATTGTGAATACATGGGGTTACCGATCTTAAAGATCTTAAAAATGTGGAACATCAGTGCTATTGATCCAAAAGCCCTCTTGTCTTTGTTTAGCCGCCATCTTTCCTGAGTGGGGCTGGTAGTATATCCAGTCTAAGTTCTTTCTCCACAGAATATTTGAAACACCTTATAGTGGTTTATTGAGGCTCTTCATCAACCTGGAGTTCTATGGAACTCCAAGTTGATGAAGCCCAGCAGCTGTAGATCAACACCATCAAGAGGTACAGGAGTTGTAGCTCAACGCCCTCAACATGCCCAGGAGATGGAACAGAACTCAAACACTAGATGAAGAAAATCAGTTGCACAAAACTAGGTTCCCTATATCCATAGACATATATATACCACAAGAAAGTGGCTTTCAGGAGACGTTATTGTTGCTGGTACATCACAAGCAACACTACACTGCGGTGTCTCGTATATATTGTTGCTGGTACATCACAAGCAACACTACACTGCGGTGTCTCGTATATATTGTTGCTGGTACATCACCAAGCAACACTACACTGCGGTGTCTCGTATATATTGTTGCTGGTACATCACCAGCAACACTACACTGCGGTGTCTCGTATATATTGTTGCTGGTACATCACCAGCAACACTACACTGCGGTGTCTCGTATATATTGTTGCTGGTACATCACAAGCAACACTACACTGTGGTGTCTCGTATATATTGTTGCTGGTACATCACAAGCAACACTACACTGCGGTGTCTCGTATATATTGTTGCTGGTACATCACAGCAACACTACACTGTGGTGTCTCGTATATATTGTTGCTGGTACATCACCAGCAACACTACACTGCGGTGTCTCGTATATATTGTTGTGGTACACAGCCACTACACTCGGTGTTCGTATATATTTTGCTGGTAAAATCACCAAAGTTTTTTTTTTTTTTTTTTTTTTTTTTTTTTTTTTTTTTTTTTTTTTTTTTTTTTTTTTTTTTTTTTTTTTTTTTTTTTTTTTTTTTTTTTTTTTCGTATATATTGTTGCTGGTACATCACAAGCAACACTACACTGTGGTGTCTCGTATATATTGTTGCTGGTACATCACCAGCAACACTACACTGCGGTGTCTCGTATATATTGTTGCTGGTACATCACCAGCAACACTACACTGTGGTGTCTCGTATATATTGTTGCTGGTACATCACAAGCAACACTACACTGTGGTGTCTCGTATATATTGTTGCTGGTACATCACCAGCAACACTACACTGTGGTGTCTCGTATATATTGTTGCTGGTACATCACAAGCAACACTACACTGTGGTGTCTCGTATATATGTTGCTGGTACATCACAAGCAACACTACACTGCGGTGTCTCGTATATATTGTTGCTGGTACATCACAAGCAACACTACACTGCGGTGTCTCGTATATATTGTTGCTGGTACATCACAAGCAACACTACACTGCGGTGTCTCGTATATATTGTTGCTGGTATATCACAAGCAACACTACACTGCGGTGTCTCGTATATATTACAAATATTCCAGTAGTTGGATCACTCGTAACTTTGTATATATGTTATCATAGTGTAAATAATTTACAAAACCGATAAGTTGAAGAATTAGACACTTTTGCAACATTTACGAATCTTGATTTTGAAACGTTTCGCCAACAAGTGGCTTCCTCAGTCCGATACAGAGAAGAATGGTGGAAGATGAGTTGTTGTTTGAGGTAATCAGTCCCTCAGCCGGACTGAGGAAGCCACTTGTTGGCGAAATGTTTCGAAAATATAGATTTCTAAATGTTGCAAAAGTGTCTTAATTCAACAGTTATCATGTCCCCTTTTTTTCCTCCTTCTAAGAACCTTCCATAACATATTTTATCTCCGTTTTCTATCACTTCATTAATCCTTTCTCACTTACATTTGTTTATGTACGAGTGGCACCCAGGTTGCTGCATGTTCCAGTTCCAGTCTACCTGCAGGGTATTCCGGGGGGCAACACCCCGCGGCCGGGTCCATCACCAGGCCTCCTGGTGGCAAAGGAACTGATCAACCAGACTGTTACTGCTGATCCGGAACCGACTTTAAGTATCTGTCCAGCTTCCTCTTGAAGGCAGCCAGGGGTCTTGAAGACAACCAAGGGCCTATTGGTAATTCCCTTTATGCCTGGTGGGAGGCTGTTGAACAGTCTTGGGCCCCGTATGTTAGGCTAGAACATTTCTCCATCCATATATTTGAAAGGTATTTTATATTTGACCAGTGTAACATATTACGAGTCTCTCAGAATTTCATTGATCTTCCTGAGACAAACTTTGTTCATAAGAACTCCCAGGTCTCTTTCTGTGGGATATTTTCAATATTCTTCCCATGGCTTGATTTTCCTTTCATTTATTTTTCACTGCATTTATCTGCAATAAATTTTATTACCAATCTAGTGATATATTTTGTTTAATTCATCCAAGTTTTCCCATACTGATCAGTTCTTTCTGTATTGGTTCAAAGTCCTTTATTATTTGTGTGTGTGTGTGTGTGTGTGTGTGTGTGTGTGTGTGTGTGCAGGCGCTTGTATGTATGTGCGCGTGCGCTCAGAATTGTAGTGACAAAGCTCAGTGTTGAGGGTGAGTATGATGGCGCTCACTGGTGGTGGTGAGGGAGCTCAGTGTTGAGGGTGAGGATGATGGCGCTCACTGGTGGTGGTGAGGGAGCTCAGTGTTGAGGGTGAGTATGATGGCGCTCACTGGTGGGGGTGAGGGAGCTCAGTGTTGAGGGTGAGAATGATGGCGCTCACTAGTGGTGGTGAGGGAGCTCAGTGTTGAGGGTGAATATGATGGCGCTCACTGGTGGGGGTGAGGGAGCTCAGTGTTGAGGGTGAGTATGATGGCGCTCACTGGTGGTGGTGAGGGAGCTCAGTGTTGAGGGTGAGAATGATGGCGCTCACTGGTGTGGGTGAGGGAGCTCAGTGTTGAGGGTGAGTATGATGGCGCTCACTGGTGGTGGTGAGGAGCTCAGTGTTGAGGGTGAGTATGATGGCGCTCACTGGTGGTGGTGAGGGAGCTCAGTGTTGAGGGTGAGTATGATGGCGCTCACTGGTGGTGGTGAGGGAGCTCAGTGTTGAGGGTGAGAATGATGGCGCTCACTGGTGGTGGTGAGGAGCTCAGTGTTGGGGTGAGAATGATGGCGCTCACTGGTGGTGTTGAGGGAGCTCAGTGTTGAGGGGGAGAATGATGGCGCTCACTGGTGGTGGTAAGGAGCTCAGTGTTGAGGGGGAGAATGATGGCGCCACTGGTGGTGGTGAGGGAGCTCAGTGTTGAGGGTGAGAATGATCGCTCACTGGTGGTGGTGAGGGCTCAGTGTTGAGGGTGAGGATGATGGCGCTCACTGGTGGTGGTGAGGAGCTCAGTGTTGAGGGTGAGAATGATGGCGCTCACTGGTGGTGAGGGAGCTCAGTGTTGAGGGTGAGGATGATGGCGCTCACTGGTGGTGGTGAGGGAGCTCAGTGTTGAGGGTGAGGATGATGGCGCTCACTGGTGGTGGTGAGGGAGCTCAGTGTTGAGGGTGAGAATGATGGCGCTCACTGGTGGGGGTGAGGGAGCTCAGTGTTGAGGGTGACGATGATGGCGCTCACTGGTGGTGGTGAGGGAGCTCAGTGTTGAGGGTGACGATGATGGCGCTCACTGGTGGTGGTGAGGGAGCTCAGTGTTGAGGGTGAGGATGATGGCGCTCACTGGTGGTGGTGAGGGAGCTCAGTGTTGAGGGTGAGTATTACAACCTCAGGTTCAATGGCCTGTTAACCTGAGTGTAAAGGAAGCTTGGAGCAAAGAAACACAGTAGAAGATGTATTGAAATTGTATTTCTTCAAAAATCAGCTAGATTAATTCCAAACTTTTATCTTTTCCTTCACCAAGTAATTGTGATTATATAAGACTTTTGTCTTTTCCTTCACCAAGTATAACAAAGTGATATTTACACCTATGTACACTATATACAAAGGAGTAGTGTTTAGTGCACGCCACAGTTGTCTAGGCTAAGCAGCAGCCAAAAGACAGACAACTTTCCACAACCAGCTCTATGCAGGAATTCCAATGACAAACTGCGAGTGGTAACCACGTCACCTTTTGTCATTGTTAAACTCGCATTTAATTGGCTGAACCGAGTCGTTGATTTGATGATGGGGCCCTCATCACCAAACCCTTAACGATGGTTCGCTGGTTGGAGGAGCCTATGTGGGTGTGTTAACATGCTCCGAATAAAGGTTACATACTCTTTGCATCAACACCCCACCCCAAGAGGGCTCAGGACTAGGCTTCCACCTCAAATGGGTAGAGTGCCACCATGGCACATTATAATAATGGGACCGCCTTTCCCCTCTACCATCCCGCTCATTAGTTAAAGCTAAACTTTTCGAGACATAAGTCCAGCTTTAAACTTAAGAGTGAGACAGCCGACGGTAGGGCTAACATAGGTCCAAGGTGCCTGCGGTCGGTAGCAGGGCACCCCCCCACTAAAAAAAACCCCACCACTAGGGGAAAAAAAGGGCTGGTTCTACCCAAAGTCCCTAACACATCCTAACTAAATACAATGACTTCTGGACAACACATCAGCTATTGTGTTAAATTTTCCAGCAATGTGTATAATTTTTATATTGTAGGGTTGCAACCTAATACTCCAACGCATGAGTCTGGTATTTTTGTTTTTCATGTGCTGCAGGTATACCAGAGGGTTGTGGTCGCTGTAGATGAAGACCACCGAGAGGACTGGCCCACGTAGACATCAAAATGCTCTAATGCCAGAAGTAGAGCCAGGCCCTCTTTCTATAGTAGAGTAGGCCCTCTGGTGTGGTTGATATTTGAGAGAAAATGCCACAGGCTGAAAACCCCTCATCCCCAGATTGCAGAAGCACGCCCCCACCCCAGACTCACAAGCATCAATCTGTAAGGAAAATGGTTTTGAAAAGTCTGGAGACAAAGAATGGGTGCAGTACAAAGTAATCTCTTTGCTTTCGTAAATGCATCTTGACATTCTGGGGTCCAAATAAAGGGAACTTTGTGACTGGGAAGTGAGGTTAGAGGTGCAACAATATCTGCAAAATTTTTACAGAATCTTCTATAAAACCCTACCATCCCTAGAAAACGTTGAAGGGATTTCCTGTCAGGGGGAACTGGATAATTTTTAATGGCCAGAATTTTTGCAAATTTAGGGGCCACTTTGCCACTACCTACTTCATGGCCCAGAAAATTAATAGTAGATTGGCCAAAGGATGACTTTGATAAATTAACAGTTAAATGAAAACTCTGGAAGGTCTAAAGAGAGCCTTAAGCCTAAACACATGTTGGTCCCAAGTGTCCGACACAACAACTATGTCATCTAGGTAAGCTGCCGTGCCTTCAAGTCCTTTAATAGCCTGATGGATAAGTCTCTGGAATGATGCAGAGAGTTTTTCATTCCAAGGGGGTCACTGTATACTGATAATGACCTCCCGGAATTAGAAGGCAGAGATTTCCTTCGCCTTATCTGTTAAAGGTACTTGATAGTAACCTTTAAGGAGGTCCAATTTGGATACAAAAGTAGCCTTACCCACAAAGTCATTACATCATCCAGAGTGGCAGAGGATAGGCACTGCAATTGTGACCTCATTCACCTTACTTAATCTGTGAAATTTCGGAACCCTCCATCAGGTTTGTTAACAAGAGACGGTGAAGCCCCACGGATAAGACCCCTCCACAAACCCATGCTCTAACAGAAATTCTACCTCCTGTTAAAAAGAGTTTCTTTTTTCAGGTTTATTTCTGTGGGGAAGAGTTTAATGGGTTTGGTTTCCCCAAATTTTCTTAATCATGTTTCCAATGTTTTTTTTTTGCCAAAAAATTTTGAAAAAATACCCGGGTTTGGGACTGTAAACGCAAAAAAATTTAAATTAATTTAATTTAAACCCCAAATTTTTTAAAGGGTTTTAAAACCCTTTGGGGGGGAACCCAATTTTGGGAAAAGTTTTTACTTTTAAAATCAAAAAAATAAAAAAAAATAAACAGGGAAAGAAGACAGAGTCATTTAATTTGGAATTTTTATCTTGTATTAAAAGTTTTTAATTTGATTAATGTGGTAATTTTTTGTTTTTTGAGGTTTTGTAAAGGGGAAAATACCACAAAATTTTTCATCAGATAATTTACTTACGATTTGCATTGGCCCCGAAATCTAGCTTTCAAGGTGTGGCCAGGTATAGGCTCCTGTCCAACACCTTATCTCCTGGATGGAAGGAGCAAATTTTGGTTTTTGGTCATCCCTCTGTTTCATCATATTCTGAGCTGCCCTTCAATTACCCCCTTAGCCAACTGACGTCCTGCAACCTTGAAGAAGGATTGAGCTGGTTTTAGGCGTCTTCTCCCATCCATCCTTTTTAAAATTTAAGTAGAGGACCTCTACTTTTGGCCCAAATATAAACTAAAAGGACTGTACCCTGTAGACTTTGCACATTTTCCCTCTCTTTGGGGGAATAGCAACAGGGGGTTTTGATTCATCCCAGTCTGTGGAAAATGAAAAGGAAAATTTTTTTCTCATCATTTTTTTTAACGTCTCATGGAATCTTTCCAAGGCGCCTTGGGATTGAGGATGAAGGCAGTGGATAGGTTATGAACTATTCCTAGCCTAGTTAATGTTTCCCCTTAAATGCTTTGGCAGTGAAGTTAGTACCTTGATCACTTTGAATATTTTTGGGAATTCCAAAGCAAGAGATAAACAGTTAAAGCTTTAAGGATTGCTTTGGTGTTAAAAATGCGCATGGGAACTGCCTCTGGATATCTGATACTTATCCATGATTGTGAATAAGAAATTGTTTTCCCATTTTTAAATTTTTGGGTAGTGGCCCCACACAATCTATTATTAATTCTAAAAAAAGGGTCTCCATTAACAGGAATGGGATGGAGAGGTGCAGGTTTAATGGGGTGTCCAGGTTTCCCTACCTGTTTAAATTTTGGGCAACGGGGAATATGATTCTTTACATCTTGCCTTAACTTTGGCCAAAAAAAATTTTTTTGTTATTCGGTATTGAGTTTTGGGAATTTAAAAAAGGGCCCCCTAAAAAAAAAAGAATTATGGGCTATATTTAGATCTGAGACCTAAAAATTTCTGGGAACCACTAACTTATCTGTTTGTTGTTTTCCCCTCCACCTCCTTACCAGTTTCAGTGCAGACTAAGTAATTATTTTTTAAGAGATATTTGACCGGGTGACCCAAATGGATTTACCCATAGCTGCCTCAAAAACAAGAGTTTAGTGAGGGGTCTTTTTTGTTGTTCCTCCCGAAAAAGGGCAGTCCCCCAGGCATGGAAACGAGACATCTGGCAATCCTGCAACCCTGGAATAGGAAAAGGGTTGATCTGGGGCTGTTCACTAAATTTAAGAGGCTCTGGCTAGTTTTCCTCCAAAAAAAAAATTGGTTAGTCCGAGATCAGGGGTCGTCCAAGGACGAGTTAACATTTTTTTTATCAGACATCACTTTGGGTTGTGCCCGAGTTATGGATAACATCGGGGGAAAAAATTAACCAAGGGTTCTATACATTTAGTAGACTCAATGTTATTACCCAGTAAAGCATTGCATCCTTCATAGGAAATCCCCCCGGAAAACACCAACAGTCAAAAACCCCGTGTAGTATTTACTTGCACATAGATTTGATGTAAAGGGACAGAAAATACTGCTCCTCCAAAAACTTCTAACAAAAAATGAGGATTGCAAAGAGGTTTGATCAGAAAGGGGGAGTACCCCCTCTTATAAGTGAAAAAAATTTTGCTCCAGTATCCCTAAAAGGGTTTTTAAATTCTTTTTCTCTGAATGTTCCTGAAGGGGTATGTAACAAGAGCTAAAGTAAGGCCATCCCTTTTTTACTTCTTCCTGGGACATATTATTAGGGATAATTGGGAAATTTTTCCCCAAAAGGTTGGGGTTTACTTGGACAATTGGGTCTGATTACCCGGTTTTCCACAGTTATAACATACCCTCTCAGCTTTTTAAATTTGGCACCCCTTGATTTTTGGCCTTTCGCCACTCTGGATACTGCCGCTTGGGGTCACCATTTTGGAAATAGTTTTATGTCGCTACCAGGTTTACTTGGAGTGAAGTAACGCTGCTCACCCGGTAAATTTTAATTTTACTGCTGACGGGTTCCCTTTATCTTGACCTTTATTTCTCCACTCAGGAACTTTTCTTTTACAATCTCTGCTCCCCCCAGGCTGTTGAGGAAAAAGATAAGACCGCTCGGCAAAAGGGGCGGTTAGTTTCAAAAAATATCAGCCAACCTGGCTGCTTCCAATGCCGTAGGCAAGGAATGATCTTGTAGAAACACTTTAACCCCTGGACTAACAGGCTCCCGAGGTTTTTCCACCAAGATGAGCTGCTTAAAATTTTCAAAATCAGCGACACCACTTGCCTTGTACCACTTTGTTAAAAACCCCGGTTTCTGTCTGACGGTCAACAGCAGACTGACCCCCCTGCCTTCTGCCGAGTTTGAATTCTTTCCTATACTTGGCAGGAATACATTGATAAGCCCCAAGAACAGTGGTTTTTTTCGATAGTTCCCAAAAACAGTATTTCCCAGGCTAAAATAAATTCTTTGTGCCTTACCAAACAACGCAGTATGCACCAGTGACGCCCAATGAACCTCAGGCCACCCTTTAAAACTCGAGCCTTTGGGTTTTTTCTTCGAAAAAATGTTCAGGCTCTGCTTCAACAAAACGAGGAACAAACTGTAAGCCCTTTTCAAATTGAAGTCATCTAATCTGATGGTTTTCTCATCTCCTTCTCTCTATCAAACTCCTCCTTAGCAAATGCACGCTGTTCCCTTTTGTTTGTTCAAGAGTGAGTCTGGCTAGTTTTGCGGGCCCGTGAACCGACCTTTACCTGTCGATAACCCCACACCCGGGCTTGCTGGTTTTGCTCAGGAGTTCTGTCTCTCCCCCTTTTGTAGAAACCTCAATGGTGACCCACGATTAACAGCCCCCCTGAGAGGGGGAAACACCAGACTGATATGCCATAGTTTCAGTTTGTATTTTACCCTTATAATATCACGCAACTGAGCAGCAGTTTAAAGGGGACCTGGTTTTTCAACACCAATAGAACGAGCGATACGCCAAAAAACGCTGTAAAAAGTTTAGGGGAACTTAAAAGGGTTAACCCGACATTAACCGTCTGACTCGAATAGGGGCATTTAACCCCCCCAAATTTCCGCTGTAGCTTTTATGCCCGGGACGGGTTGATATACTCATACGATAGCAGAGCTGACACCCCTAAAACAAAGCCAATAAAACACACACAATAGCAAGGCTGATACACAAAACAAACCAAATTGCAGAATACTCAACAAAAGAGGTTTACCATAGCGAAGCGAATGCAAAAATGAGACACAAAAATTCGTGAAGCGTTGGAAAGGGTAAGAATGCCAGATAACAAACTATCTAGATAAAAAAGACTAGCTCCTGCGAACCCAAATCTTTGGCTCAACTCCCGCTCTAAGTCTAAATTCAGATCCGGGACAGGCTACCCTTTTCAACCTTTAGGTTCAATGGCCTGTTAACCTGAGGTAAAGGGGGCTTGGGGCAAAGAAACACAGTAAAAAGTTTTATTGAAATTGTATTTTTTAAATATCAGCTAGATTAATTCCCAAAATTTTATTTTTCCTTCACCAAGTAATTGTGATTATATAAGACTTTGTCTTTTCCCCCCACCAAGTATAACAAAAAATGCTATTTACACATATGTACACTTTTCAAAGGAGTAGTGTTTAGTGCACGCCACAGTTGTCTAGGCTGGCAGCCAAAAACAGACAACTTTCCCCCAAAACCCCTCTATGCAGGGAAATTTCCCAAAGACAAACTGCGAGTGGTAACCACTCACCTTTGTCATTGTTAAACTCGCATTTTAATTGGCTGAACCGAGTCGTTGATTTGATGATGGGGCCCCTCATCCCCCCAAACCCTTTTAAAGATGGGTTTGCTGGTTTGGGGGGGTTTTTGGGGTGTGTTTAAATGCTCCGAATAAAGGTTTCATACTCTTTTTGCAACACCTTAGTGGCTGGAGGAGACCTCGGTGGGGAGACCCCAGTGGTTTGGGGGAGACCTCAGTAGCTGGAGGGGGACCTCCCCGTGGCTGGGGGAGACCTCAGCGGCTGGAGGAACCCCCCAGCGGCTGGGGTAGACCTCAGTGGCTGGAGGAGACCCCAGTAGCTCGAGGGGGACTTCAGTAGCTGGGGGGACCTCAGTGGCTAGAAAGGGGACCTCAGCGGCTGGAGGAGGCCCCGGGGGCTGGAGGAGACTTCAGCGGGTGGAGGGGACCTCAGGGGTGGAGGAGACCCCAGGGCTGGAGGAGAAATCAGCCCGGGTGGAGGAGACCTCAGTGGCTGGAGGAGAGCTCAGTGGCTGGAGGAGACCCAGCGGCTGGGGGGAGACCTCAGTGGCTGGGGGGAGACCTCCGGAGGGGCCGGGTGGAGGGACCTCAATGAGTGGGACCCCCAGTGGCTGGAGGAAAACCTCAGTGGCTGGAGGAGACCTCCAGTGGCTGGAGGGGACCCCCAGGGCTGGAGGGGAACCCAGTGGCTGGGGGGGGGGCCTCAGGGCTGGGGGAGACCTTTAGGGGGGAGGAGACCCCAGTGGCTGGGGGAGACCCGCAAGGGT
>WNWK01009798.1:0-74278 GCA_009830355.1 Cherax destructor
ATTACTAGTGATATGAGCAAATTCGCCGACGACACGAAGATAGGTAGGATAATTGATTCAAACATAGATGTCATAGAACTTCAGGAAGTTTTAGACAAACTTAATTCGTGGTCAGAAAAGTGGCAGATGCAGTTCAATGTAGATAAATGCAAGGTTCTGAAGCTCGGGAGTGTCCATAACCCAAGCACTTATAAGTTAAATAACGTAGAACTTAGCCATACAGATTGCGAGAAGGACTTGGAAGTGATGGTAAGCAGCAACCTTAAACCAAGACAGCAATGTCTAAGCGTACGTAATAAGGCAAATAGATTACTGGGATTTATATCAAGAAGTGTTAGCAACAGAAGTCCAGAGGTTATATTACAGCTTTATACATCATTAGTAAGGCCTCACCTAGATTATGCAGCTCAGTTTTGGTCTCCATATTACAGAATGGACATAAATTCGTTAGACAACATTCAGCGTAGAATGACTAAATTAATACATAGCATTAGAAATCTTCCTTACGAAGAAAGATTGAAGACCCTTAAATTACATTCACTTGTAAGACGTAGAATGAGGGGAGACATGATCGAGGTATACAAGTGGAAAATGGGTATTAACAAAGGGGATATAAATAAGGTCTTGAGGATATCTCTCCAAGAGAGAACCCGCAATAATGGATTAAAGTTAGATAAGTTTAGATTTAGAAAGGATATAGGAAAGTATTGGTTTGGAAATAGGGTAGTTGATGAGTGGAACAGTCTGCCTAGTAGGGTTATTGAAGCAAGGACCTTGGGTAGTTTCAAATTTAGGTTGGATAAATTATCACGATAAAGAATTCGATATTGTTTATTTAGACTTTAGTAAGGCTTTTGATAGAGTACCGCACCAGAGACTGTTAAAGAAAGTGGCAGCTCATGGCATTGGGGGAAAAGTGCTGTCATGGATCGAGTCATGGCTCACCAATAGGAAGCAGAGAGTGTGCATAAATGGGGTTAAATCCGAATGGGGACTTGTAACAAGTGGTGTTCCACAGGGATCAGTCTTAGGCCCATTGTTATTTATAATATATATCAATGACCTTGATGAGGGAATTACTAGTGATATGAGCAAATTCGCCGACGACACGAAGATAGGTAGGATAATTGATTCAAACATAGATGTCATAGAACTTCAGGAAGATTTAGACAAACTTAATTCGTGGTCAGAAAAGTGGCAGATGCAGTTCAATGTAGATAAATGCAAGGTTCTGAAGATCGGGAGTGTCCATAACCCAAGCACTTATAAGTTAAATAACGTAGAACTTAGCCATACAGATTGCGAGAAGGACTTGGGGTGATGGTAAGCAGCAACCTTAAACCAAGACAGCAATGCCTAAGCGTACGTAATAAGGCAAATAGATTACTGGGATTTATATCAGAAGTGTTAGCAACAGAAGTCCAGAGGTTATATTACAGCTTTATACATCATTAGTAAGGCCTCACCTAGATTACGCAGCTCAGTTCTGGTCTCCATATTACAGAATGGACATAAATTCGTTAGAAAACATTCAGCGTAGAATGACTAAATTAATACATAGCATTAGAAATCTTCCTTACGAAGAAAGATTGAAGACCCTAAAATTACATTCACTTGTAAGACGTAGAATGAGGGAGACATGATCGAGGTATACAAGTGGAAAATGGGTATTAACAAAGGGATATAAATAAGGTCTTGAGGATATCTCTCCAAGAGAGAACCCGCAATAATGGATTCAAGTTAGATAAGTTTAGATTTAGAAAGGATATAGGAAAGTATTGGTTTGGAAATAGGGTAGTTGATGAGTGGAACAGTCTGCCTAGTAGGGTTATTGAAGCTAGGACCTTGGGTAGTTTCAAATTTAGGTTGGATAAATTCATGAGTGAGAGGGGTTGGATTTGAGTGGGACTCGCGCATGAGTGAGTAGAATTGTCAAAGCTTATTTCTTGGGTAGCTTTGAAAATTGGGTTGAGCAAATATTCTGTTAGTGGGATGGATTGTGAAGGACCTGCCTAGTATGGGCCAACAGGCCTGCTGCAGTGTTCCTCCTTTCTTATGTTCTTATGTTCTTATGAGTGAGAGGGGTTGGATTTGAGTGGGACTCGCACATGAGTAAATAAAATTATCAAAGCTTATTTCTTGGGTAGCATTGAAAATTAGATTGAGCAAGTGTTCTGTTAGTGGGACGGATTGTGAAGGACCTGCCTAGTATGGGCCAACAGGCCTGCTGCAGTGTTCCTCCTGTTGATTGGAATTTCATGACAGGGAATTTAGAATCTAACGACTTTTAGAAGTAGTTCAGGATTGCTTTTTGAAGCAGTTTGTAACAGAACCTACAAGGAAATAACCTACTGACTTGGTTCTGGCAGCAAGGAAACCCTTGTTAATAATTTAGAAATTACAGAGGAACTCGGCTCAAGCGACCACAAGTCAATTACCTTTAGCATTGAATGGATGTATGATAGTAGGGATAATTCAGTAATGGTCCCAGATTTTCGCTTAGCAGATTATAATGGACTTAGAGAACACTTATCAACTGTGGACTGGGGTGAAGAAAGAGTATCAATATGACAGTTTTCTTGACACTATACAGGCTGCCCAAAGAACATTTATCCCGTATAAAGAAATTAGATCAAGTAGAAATGACCCAAAATGGATGAATAATAGGCTCAAATATCTTTTAGGGCAGAAGAAAGGAATTTATAGGCGCATAAAAAGAGGTGAGGGTCATCTTATAAATCAGTATACTGACATTAAGAGGGACGTTAAAGGAATAAGAAAATCTAAACGGGACTATGAAATTAAAGTTGCTAGGATTCAAAACTAACTCCAAAAAGTTTTTCCAGGTTTATAGAACAAAAGTTAGGGATAAGATAGGTCCCTTAAAAATAACTTTGGGCATCTTACTGACAAGGAGAATGATATGTGCTCTATTTTTAATAATTATTTTCTCTCGGTTTTCACACAGGAAGACATTAATAATATCCCAGTAATTAATTTTTACAGAGGCCCAGAAGAAGATAAATTATGTAATATCACAGTCACTAGCGAAATGATTATGAAACAGCTGGACCGACTGAAACAAAATAAATCGCCGGGTCCTGATGAGCTTTTTGCAAGGGTTCTTAAGGAATGCAAAATGGAACTCTGTGAACCAATATCTAACATTTTTAATTTATCTCTTCAAACAGGTGTAGTGTCTGATATGTGGAAGATGGCTAATGTAATTCCTATTTTTAAAGCAGGGGACAAGTCACTACCGTCAAACTACCGCCCAATAAGCCTGACCTCAATTGTGGCAAATTACTAGAGTCAATTATAGCTGATATTATTAGAAGCCATCTAGATAACCATAATTTGATTAATGATACCCAGCATGGATTCACGAGGGCCGTTCCTGCCTATCTAATTTATTAACCTTCTTCAGTAAAGCTTTTGAGGCTGTTGATCACGATAAAGAATTCGATATTGTTTATTTAGACTTTAGTAAGGCTTTTGATAGAGTACCGCACAAGAGACTGTTAAAGAAAGTGGCAGCTCATGGCATTGGGGAAAAGTGCTGTCATGGATCGAGTCATGGCTCACCAATAGGAAGCAGAGAGTGTGCATAAATGGGTTAAATCCGAATGGGGACTTGTAACAAGTGGTGTTCCACAGGGATCAGTCTTAGGCCCATTGTTATTTATAATATATATCAATGACCTTGATGAGGGAATTACTAGTGATATGAGCAAATTCGCCGACGACACGAAGATAGGTAGGATAATTGATTCAAACATAGATGTCATAGAACTTCAGGAAGATTTAGACAAACTTAATTCGTGGTCAGAAAAGTGGCAGATGCAGTTCAAGCTCGGGAGTGTCCATAACCCAAGCACTTATAAGTTAAATAACGTAGAACTTAGCCATACAGATTGCGAGAAGGACTTGGGGGTGATGGTAAGCAGCAACCTTAAACCAAGACAGCAATGCCTAAGCGTACGTAATAAGGCAAATAGATTACTGGGATTTATATCAAGAAGTGTTAGCAACAGAAGTCCAGAGGTTATATTACAGCTTTATACATCATTAGTAAGGCCTCACCTAGATTACGCAGCTCAGTTCTGGTCTCCATATTACAGAATGGACATAAATTCGTTAGAAAACATTCAGCGTAGAATGACTAAATTAATACATAGCATTAGAAATCTTCCTTACGAAGAAAGATTGAAGACCCTAAAATTACATTCACTTGTAAGACGTAGAATGAGGGAGACATGATCGAGGTATACAAGTGGAAAATGGGTATTAACAAAGGGGATATAAATAAGGTCTTGAGGATATCTCTCCAAGAGAGAACCGCAATAATGGATTCAAGTTAGATAAGTTTAGATTTAGAAAGGATATAGGAAAGTATTGGTTTGGAAATAGGGTAGTTGATGAGTGGAACAGTCTGCCTAGTAGGGTTATTGAAGCTAGGACCTTGGGTAGTTTCAAAATTAGGTTGGATAAATTCATGAGTGAGAGGGTTGGATTTGAGTGGGACTCGGCATGAGTGGGTAGAATTGTCAAAGCTTATTTCTTGGGTAGCTTTGAAAATTGGGTTGAGCAAATATTCTGTTAGTGGGATGGATTGTGAAGGACCTGCCTAGTATGGGCCAACAGGCCTGCTGCAGTGTTCCTCCTTTCTTATGTTCTTATGTTCTTATGGGGGTGATGGTAAGCAGCAACCTTAAACCAAGACAGCAATGCCTAAGCGTACGTAATAAGGCAAATAGATTACTGGGATTTATATCAAAGTGTTAGCAACAGAAGTCCAGAGGTTATATTACAGCTTTATACATCATTAGTAAGGCCTCACCTAGATTACGCAGCTCAGTTCTGGTCTCCATATTACAGAATGGACATAAATTCGTTAGAAAACATTCAGCGTAGAATGACTAAATTAATACATAGCATTAGAAATCTTCCTTACGAAGAAAGATTGAAGACCCTAAAATTACATTCACTTGTAAGACGTAGAATGAGGGAGACATGATCGAGGTATACAAGTGGAAAATGGGTATTAACAAAGGGGATATAAATAAGGTCTTGAGGATATCTCTCAAGAGAACCCGCAATAATGGATTCAAGTTAGATAAGTTTAGATTTAGAAAGGATATAGGAAAGTATTGGTTTGGAAATAGGGTAGTTGATGAGTGGAACAGTCTGCCTAGTAGGGTTATTGAAGCTAGGACCTTGGGTAGTTTCAAATTTAGGTTAGATAAATTCATGAGTGAGAAGGGTTGGATTTGAGTGGGACTCGCGCATGAGTGGGTAGAATTGTCAAAGCTTATTTCTTGGGTAGCATTGAAAATGGGTTGAGCAAATATTCTGTTAGTGGGACGGATTGTGATGGACCTGCCTAGTATGGGCCAACAGGCCTGCTGCAGTGTTCCTCCTTTCTTATGTTCTTATGTTCTTAGTTGATGAGTGGAACAGTCTGCCTAGTAGGGTTATTGAAGCTAGGACCTTGGGTAGTTTCAAATTTAGGTTGGATAAATTCATGAGTGAGAGGGGTTGGATTTGAGTGGGACTCGGCATGAGTGAGTAAATTGTCAAAGCTTATTTCTTGGGTAGCTTTGAAAATTGGGTTGAGCAAATATTCTGTTAGTGGGATGGATTGTGAAGGACCTGCCTAGTATGGGCCAACAGGCCTGCTGCAGTGTTCCTCCTTTCTTATGTTCTTATGTTCTTATGAGTGAGAGGGGTTGGATTTGAGTGGGACTCGCACATGAGTAAATAAAATTATCAAAGCTTATTTCTTGGGTAGCATTGAAAATTAGATTGAGCAAGTGTTCTGTTAGTGGGACGGATTGTGAAGGACCTGCCTAGTATGGGCCAACAGGCCTGCTGCAGTGTTCCTCCTGTTGATTGGAATTTCATGACAGGGAATTTAGAATCTAACGACTTTTTAGAAGTAGTTCAGGATTGCTTTTTGAAGCAGTTTGTAACAGAACCTACAAGGGGAAATAACCTACTTGACTTGGTTCTGGCAAGCAAGGAAACCCTTGTTAATAATTTAGAAATTACAGAGGAACTCGGCTCAAGCGACCACAAGTCAATTACCTTTAGCATTGAATGGATGTATGATAGTAGGGATAATTCAGTAATGGTCCCAGATTTTCGCTTAGCAGATTATAATGGACTTAGAGAACACTTATCAACTGTGGACTGGGGTGAAGAAGAGAGGTATCAATATGACAGTTTTCTTGACACTATACAGGCTGCCCAAAGAACATTTATCCGTATAAAGAAATTAGATCAAGTAGAAATGACCCAAAATGGATGAATAATAGGCTCAAATATCTTTTAGGGCAGAAGAAAGGAATTTATAGGCATAAAAGAGGTGAGGGTCATCTTATAAATCAGTATACTGACATTAAGAGGACGTTAAAAGGGAATAAGAAAATCTAAACGGGACTATGAAATTAAAGTTGCTAGGGATTCAAAAACTAACCCAAAAAGTTTTTTCCAGGTTTATAGAACAAAAGTTAGGGATAAGATAGGTCCCCTTAAAACATAAGAACATAAGAACATAAGAAAGGAGGAACACTGCAGCAGGCCTGTTGGCCCATACTAGGCAGGTCCTTCACAATCCGTCCTGCTCAACCCAATTTTCAATGCTACCCAAGAAACAAGCTTTGACAATTCTACCCACTCATGCGCAGAGTCCCACTCAAATCCAACCCCTCTCACTCATGAATTTATCAACCTAAATTTGAAACTACCCAAGGTCCTAGCTTCAATAACCCTACTAGGCAGACTGTTCCACTCATCAACTACCCTATTTCCAAACCAATACTTTCCTATATCCTTTCTAAATCTAAACTTATCTAACTTGAATCCATTATTGCGGGTTCTCTCTTGGAGAGATATCCTCAAGACCTTATTTATATCCCCTTTGTTAATACCCATTTTCCACTTGTATACCTCGATCATGTCTCCTCATTCTACGTCTTACAAGTGAATGTAATTTTAGGGTCTTCAATCTTTCTTCGTAAGGAAGATTTCTAATGCTATGTATTAATTTAGTCATTCTACGCTGAATGTTTTCTAACGAATTTATGTCCATTCTTTAATATGGAGACCAGAACTGAGCTGCGTAATCTAGGTGAGGCCTTACTAATGATGTATAAAGCTGTAATATAACCTCTGGACTTCTGTTGCTAACACTTCTTGATATAAATCCAGTAATCTATTTGCCTTATTACGTACGCTTAGGCATTGCTGTCTTGGTTTAAGGTTGCTGCTTACCATCACCCCCAAGTCCTTCTCGCAATCTGTATGGCTAAGTTCTACGTTATTTAACTTATAAGTGCTTGGGTTATGGACACTCCGAGCTTCAGAACCTTGCATTTATCTACATTGAACTGCATCTGCCACTTTTCTGACCACGAATTAAGTTTGTCTAAATCTTCCTGAAGTTCTATGACATCTATGTTTGAATCAATTATCCTACCTATCTTCGTGTCGTCGGCGAATTTGCTCATATCACTAGTAATTCCCTCATCAAGGTCATTGATATATATTATAAATAACAATGGGCCTAAGACTGATCCCTGTGGAACACCACTTGTTACAAGTCCCCATTCGGATTTAACCCCATTTATGCACACTCTCTGCTTCCTATTGGTGAGCCATGACTCGATCCATGACAGCACTTTTCCCCAATGCCATGAGCTGCCACTTTCTTTAACAGTCTCTGGTGCGGTACTCTATCAAAAGCCTTACTAAAGTCTAAATAAACAATATCGAATTCTTTATCGTGATCAACAGCCTCAAAAGCTTTACTGAAGAAGGTTAATAAATTAGATAGGCAGGAACGGCCCTCGTGAATCCATGCTGGGTATCATTAATCAAATTATGGTTATCTAGATGGCTTCTAATAATATCAGCTATAATTGACTAGTAATTTGCCTACAATTGAGGTCAGGCTTATTGGGCGGTAGTTTGACGGTAGTGACTTGTCCCCTGCTTTAAAAATAGGAATTACATTAGCCATCTTCCACATATCAGACACTACACCTGTTTGAAGAGATAAATTAAAAATGTTAGATATTGGTTCACAGAGTTCCATTTTGCATTCCTTAAGAACCCTTGCAAAAAGCTCATCAGGACCCGGCGACTTATTTTGTTTCAGTCGGTCCAGCTGTTTCATAATCACCTCGCCAGTGACTGTGATATTACATAATTTATCTTCTTCTGGGCCTCTGTAAAAATTAATTACTGGGATATTATTAATGTCTTCCTGTGTGAAAACCGAGAGAAAATAATTATTAAAAATAGAGCACATATCATTCTCCTTGTCAGTAAGATGCCCAAAGTTATTTTTAAGGGGACCTATCTTATCCCTAACTTTTGTTCTATAAACCTGGAAAAAACTTTTTGGGTTAGTTTTTGAATCCCTAGCAACTTTAATTTCATAGTCCTGTTTAGCTTTTCTTATTCCCTTTTTAACGTCCCTCTTAATGTCAGTATACTGATTTATAAGATGACCCTCACCTCTTTTTATGCGCCTATAAATTCCTTTCTTCTGCCCTAAAAGATTTTGAGCCTATTATTCATCCATTTTGGGTCATTTCTACTTGATCTAATTTCTTTATATGGGATAAATGTTCTTTGGGCAGCCTGTATAGTGTTAAGAAAACTGTCATATTGATACCTCTCTTCTTCACCCCAGTCCACAGTTGATAAGTGTTCTCTAAGTCCATTATAATCTGCTAAGCGAAAATCTGGGACCATTACTGAATTATCCCTACTATCATACATCCATTCAATGCTAAAGGTAATTGACTTGTGGTCGCTTGAGCCGAGTTCCTCTGTAATTTCTAAATTATTAACAAGGGTTTCCTTGCTTGCCAGAACCAAGTCAAGTAGGTTATTTCCCTTGTAGGTTCTGTTACAAACTGCTTCAAAAGCAATCCTGAACTACTTCTAAAAAGTCGTTAGATTCTAAATTCCCTGTCATGAAATTCCAATCAATCTGACTAAAGTTAAAGTCCCTAGAATTACTACGTTATCGTGTCTTGTGGCCTTAACAATTTCCTCCCAAAGTAGTCTCCCTTGTTCCCTATCTAAGTTTGGAGGACGGTAAATCACGCCTAAAATCAATTTTCACACCCCTCTGAAAATTCTATCCAGACAGACTCTGTATGTGTTAATTCAGACTTTATACCCGTTTTTATGCAACAATTTAAATGATCACGGACATAGAGTGCCACCCCACCCCTTTCCCGATACTTCTGTCTACTTGGAACAATTTAAAACCCTGAATGTGACATTCGGCAGGCAAGTCCCGATTTTTCATATTAAACCATGTCTCAGTTATTGCAAAAACATCAATATTACCCGTACTTGCAACTAATCTCAACTCGTCCATCTTATTCCTAGCACTACGACTATTGGTGTAATATATATTTAGAGACCCTCCTTTCTCTTTACCCTTCCTGCTCATCTCTGTTATTCCACTATACCTATTACTGTCCTTGTCATCTAGTGTCACTAGCTTTCCACTATCCACCTTATTCTGCCTATTACTAGTTCTCCTACAACTTATAATATTACTACACTGGGACTTCTCTGTTTCCCCCCCAAAACCCATACCACTAACTATTTCTAGTTTAAAGCCCTAACAGCTCCCTCCATTAAAGCCCTAACAGCTCCCTCCAAATAACTTTGGGCATCTTACTGACAAGGAGAATGATATGTGCTCTATTTTTAATAATTATTTTCTCTCGGTTTTCACACAGGAAGACATTAATAATATCCCAGTAATTAATTTTTACAGAGGCCCAGAAGAAGATAAATTATGTAATATCACAGTCACTAGCGAAATGATTATGAAACAGCTGGACCGACTGAAACAAAATAAATCGCCGGGTCCTGATGAGCTTTTTGCAAGGGTTCTTAAGGAATGCAAAATGGAACTCTGTGAACCAATATCTAACATTTTTAATTTATCTCTTCAAACAGGTGTAGTGTCTGATATGTGGAAGATGGCTAATGTAATTCCTATTTTTAAAGCAGGGGACAAGTCACTACCGTCAAACTACCGCCCAATAAGCCTGACCTCAATTGTAGGCAAATTACTAGAGTCAATTATAGCTGATATTATTAGAAGCCATCTAGATAACCATAATTTGATTAATGATACCCAGCATGGATTCACGAGGGCCGTTCCTGCCTATCTAATTTATTAACCTTCTTCAGTAAAGCTTTTGAGGCTGTTGATCACGATAAAGAATTCGATATTGTTTATTTAGACTTTAGTAAGGCTTTTGATAGAGTACCGCACCAGAGACTGTTAAAGAAAGTGGCAGCTCATGGCATTGGGGAAAAGTGCTGTCATGGATCGAGTCATGGCTCACCAATAGGAAGCAGAGAGTGTGCATAAATGGGGTTAAATCCGAATGGGGACTTGTAACAAGTGGTGTTCCACAGGGATCAGTCTTAGGCCCATTGTTATTTATAATATATATCAATGACCTTGATGAGGGAATTACTAGTGATATGAGCAAATTCGCCGACGACACGAAGATAGGTAGGATAATTGATTCAAACATAGATGTCATAGAACTTCAGGAAGATTTAGACAAACTTAATTCGTGGTCAGAAAAGTGGCAGATGCAGTTCAATGTAGATAAATGCAAGGTTCTGAAGCTCGGGAGTGTCCATAACCCAAGCACTTATAAGTTAAATAACGTAGAACTTAGCCATACAGATTGCGAGAAGGACTTGGGGGTGATGGTAAGCAGCAACCTTAAACCAAGACAGCAATGCCTAAGCGTACGTAATAAGGCAAATAGATTACTGGGATTTATATCAAGAAGTGTTAGCAACAGAAGTCCAGAGGTTATATTACAGCTTTATACATCATTAGTAAGGCCTCACCTAGATTACGCAGCTCAGTTCTGATCTCCATATTACAGAATGGACATAAATTCGTTAGAAAACATTCAGCGTAGAATGACTAAATTAATACATAGCATTAGAAATCTTCCTTACGAAGAAAGATTGAAGACCCTAAAATTACATTCACTTGTAAGACGTAGAATGAGGGAGACATGATCGAGGTATACAAGTGGAAAATGGGTATTAACAAAGGGGATATAAATAAGGTCTTGAGGATATCTCTCCAAAAGAGAACCGCAATAATGGATTCAAGTTAGATAAGTTTAGATTTAGAAAGGATATAGGAAAGTATTGGTTTGGAAATAGGGTAGTTGATGAGTGGAACAGTCTGCCTAGTAGGGTTATTGAAGCTAGGACCTTGGGTAGTTTCAAATTTAGGTTGGATAAATTCATGAGTGAGAGGGGTTGGATTTGAGTGGGACTCGCGCATGAGTGGGTAGAATTGTCAAAGCTTATTTCTTGGGTAGCTTTGAAAATTGGGTTGAGCAAATATTCTGTTAGTGGGATGGATTGTGAAGGTCCTGCCTAGTATGGGCCAACAGGCCTGCTGCAGTGTTCCTCCTTTCTTATGTTCTTATGTTCTTATGTTCTTATGTTTTATGTGCAACACTTGGGTATCTTTATTGTGGAAACGTTTCCTCAATAAAGATACCCAAGTGTTGCATGTGTCTAATTTACTAACAGGGTGTTTATATGTATATGTAGTAACAATTTGGGTATACAGATAGTTTCAATAAAGATTGGAATTTTTTTAAATGATTTAATATATAACGAAAGGAGTTGTATCAACAACGACCACATGACTATCGTAACATGAGTTCTGCACTAAGAGTCTGCTTAAACAATCCCAATGCATTTTGCTACATTTGTGGCAAATACTCTTTGCAAAAACGAAGAAAAAAATCACAGATTTTGTAAAACAAACGTCATGTTCTCCAAGCGCCATCCAAAATAAGCAAGATAAGTTTTGGGCTCCTCATTTGATTTACAAAACCTGTAAAGAATGCTTACGACAGTGGACCTATGTGGGCCTATGGTGTGGAGAGAGCCGAAAAACCACCACGACGATTATTTCTGTATAGTGAATGTGAAATGTTTCAATCGATACAAGAAAGTCAAGTGGGAATATCCTGATTTGGAGTCAGCAAGGAGACCTGTGCCACACAGTGAAGACGTTCCCATACCAGTGTTTACAACACTGGTAACTAAGGGTTTAGGATATAACATGTGACAGCAGTGAAAGTAAATATGAAGTAAGCGTTTCAACACCCCAGGAGTTCTCCCAAGAAGAACTCAATTACCCTGATACGTGACCTCAGTCTGTCAAACTAAGCATCTGAACTTTTAGTATCAAGACTAAAAGAACCGTCTACAACAAAGTTAAAATAACAGAATATAGGACAAGAGAGCTTGAACTCCTTCCTTACTTCACCCATGATGACTCGTATACTGCAATAACATCCCTGGATTTCTTCGAATGAAACTTAAATATCGACCAGGAGATTGGCGGCTGTTTATAGACAGTTCCATTAGAACTGTCTATGAAATGTGACTTATTGCACAATGGTAACCAGTATGCATCTCAACAAAACTTAAGATTTCTTCGGATTTTTAACCCCGAAGGGTTAGCCACCCAGGATAACCCAAGAAAGTCAGTGCGGCATCGAGGACTGTCTGTCTTATTTCCATTGGGGTCCTCAATATTGTCCCCCAGGATGCGACCCACACCAGTCGACTAACAACCCAGGTACCTATTTGCTGCTAGGTGAACATGACAAGTGTAAGGAAACACGTCGAAATGTTTCCACCCCGCCGGGAATCGAACCCGGGCCTCCGTGTGTAAAGCGAGAGCTTAAATACAAAAATATCAAAATGGTATTGCAGGTTTGCTATCATGAGCACAAAATGTCTGTTGATCTGAAGATGGTGAACTTCTTGCTTGGGCAACAGAGTGGATATACAAAGTACCTTAGTTTCATTTGTTTGTGGGACAGTAGGGCGAAGGAAGATCATTGGACAAAAGTGACATGGCCTTCAAGAGAAAATATGACTGTAGGTTCAGCAAACATCATAAAGGAGCCATTGGTTGACAGATAACATTATTCTGCCAAGTCACTCCTCTCCTTACACCTTTCTGCTTTGTATTGGACTGATGAAGTCACTGTGTGGCGAAACGTTTCTTCAATAAAGATACCCATAAGTTGTATAAGTGTCTCAATCTTCAACTTGTCGGTTTTAAACCATTTATCACACTCCACACTAAGTTAGGGCTAATGAAGCAATTCGTTAAGGTCTTGGACAAAGATGACAGTCGTTCCCTGGACTAAGTATGGAAAAATTGAAAGCTGGAATCTTTGATGGTCTTCAACTCGAAAGTTTATCAAGGATCCTAATTTCACAAAATGTATAAATGGTGTTGAAGTTTCTGCCAGGTGTAATTATGTGTCAGTTGTCAGGAACTTCTTGGGTAATCACAAAGCTGACAGTTATAAAGAACTGGTGCAAAACATGCTGACAAGCTTTAAGAATTTAGGAAAGGGTAGTAAAAATGGAAACGTTAATTAAAATGGAAAAGGAGAAAAGTAAAATTTACCATTGCGAATAAAATAAGTACTATCATGCAATCTTAAAATACCTAACGTCAGGAAAAAAAAAATCCCATTAAATTATTAACGTCAAAAAGACTACTAAAATTCCCCCTCTAGATCAATAACTTCAGTAAAAAAAAAAATTCAAAGCCACAGACTGGTAGACAAATTTGAATTATGATACACAGTCAGCGGCGCATCACAAGGTACACAGAGGCGCTGGAGCACCTGACGGGAGACTCTTGTACCCCGAGCCTCTGTCGACAGATTTATCTCACAGAAAAACGGCTACAAAAGTATTTTGCAGGTGAGGTACAAACAAGTAATGAGGGCTCATAGTATGGTGCAAAATATCAATAGTGGTACCAAAAATTATTACAATAAAGCCATAGAGCTCAATAAAGGTAAAGTGGGCAACCAAGCAACGATAGTCCTTTGTTACAACAGAGGTTAGCTTAGGTAAAGTTCGTCAGGAAACAGGACAAGCGTCTCCTGACGCGGGTCTTAGATGATAACTCCCCATTGGAGCTTTTGGTCATATGGCCGAGGCCTTCCGCTGGCTTAACAGTCAGTCATAACCACTCAGTGTTACACCAAGGAAACCACGTTACAACGTAAATACGTAAACAACTATTTGATAAACAAAAGTTATACACAAGGTTCGGTCCCCAACAAAGCAACGGAAGTACAAACAAAACAGGAAATACGTAACCACATCACAAGGCGAACGCCACAAAACACGATATTAAAAACGATCAGGAGTGAAAAGCTGGGGAAGGGAGTGGTGGGGGAAATCAGTTTGTTCAGTATAGTAGATAGTTCAAGAATTAGACATGTGCAACATCTGGGTATATTCATTTGTAGACGTTTCGCCCACCAGTGGTTTTATCAATACAAGGATATAATGTGAAGAATGTAGAATTATATACAAAAGATGAGGTAATTAGTCCCTCAGCTGAGGGACTGATTACTTCATCTTATATATATAATTCTACATTTAGCTGAGGGACTGATTACTTCATCTTATATATATAATTCTACATTCTTCACATTATATCCTTGTATTGTCTTGATAAACTCACTGGCTGGCGAAACGTCTACAAATATATTAAGTGCCAAACCACCAGGGTCATACATATATTACTATTATAATCAAAACCCAGCGCTAAACCCACCAGGGTCATACAGCTTCTACAAATATAGATAGTCAGATATTGCACATGTGTGTAATTCTTTATCTTGTCGGTATTGTATACCATTCATGTACAACATAGTGGGTCAAGTGTTGGTTAAAGGTTTATAGTTAGGAAAAAGTTTCAAGTGTATCTGCAACCACAACTTAGATTACCAGTCCATCCATATCCGCAGTTTATCTACATTACCCAGTTCATTCTCCGGGGGAAGAAGTACTGTTAAAGGTTAAGGGGTGAGGGGAGGCAGGTTAAGGGGTGAGGGAAGGCAGGTTAAGGGGTGAGGAGAGGCCAGACAGCACCAGGTCTCACACGAGCGACCTCAAAATATTTTCACTTAACCCATCCTTCCTTTACTATTAAATAATATCAACTTTCTGAATTTGGGGGCCATCACACTCGACAAATTAGGGTCTTAGAAGATCAAATATCTGCCCATTCACGAAAGCCATACTCCAATATAGTCATTCATTGTCATGGGCTAAACAGAAGAGAAAAAGCAAGGGCACGGGACAAAATGCCAAGGAAGAGTCAGTTGGTTAAAGAGGTCTATCTCATCTAATATTCTAGAATCAGCAACGAATTCGTGTGGGAATGCTAGCAAAAGTAGTCAAGGGTCCGGGTGTCGGACCCTTTGAAAAACAGGACAATCAATCAGACAAAAGGTGGTGGAATGTTAGTTATACCCGAAAGTCTCTCAAAGGTCGTCAGCCAAGGGCAATTCTACAAGAGACGCAACAAAATACAACTTCTTGATAGAGGAATGTCTGGCATATTTTGGTTAAATGGTTGACCCGAGGGTGGTCACTGCTAGGTCAACACGAGCGTGCGGCCACTATTAGCACAGATCCTGCACAGGAAAAGTTTCACCACTAATAAGGTCACATGCAGAGAAAGTAAGGAAGGGGCGGTAATGAGAGATGGCATTTTTGGAGTCACTCACCACACTGAAGAATAAAATAAACTACTCAAAAAGCCAAAACAAAAAGTAACAAAGGTTCATTAAATAAATACCATCGTGCCAAGTTAAAATAGCCAGCATAAAGTATAAATTCCATTAAATTAGTGATGGGAAAAAACACTTAAAAGTTCAGCAGTCTACAGGCAGCTCTAATTATAAAAAACCATGAAAGAGGAAAGTCCCTAGCCGAGGGCAAGCAGTTAAAATATGATCCTCGACCAGTAGCACCAAAACTACACCGAGGAGGACAGGAACACCTGTGAACAGGTGAGTGAGGTGTACCTGATCCTTGACCGACATTAACCTCAACCAGAGTTTCTCAACCTTTTTACCCTTGCAGAACCCTTGAAATAATTTTCATGTCTCAGGGGAACCCCTACATTAAAATTATTACATATCATTAATATCTTTCTTTCTCTTTTATGAACTGAAAGTTCATAAGGAAAATATATTTTTTTCCGATAATTGGTTGAAGCAAAAATCACTTGTTTAAGAGACCTCATAAGAAGGTTTTTATTGGCATAAAACCATATCTGTAAACAAAAAAAAAAAAAAAAATAAACAATATCATATATAACACAAACAGAACGAAAACAGATAACTTGTACAATAACTTAATCGTTTTTTGACAATGTTGAAAACTAATAGGGTAAGTCAAGGCAAAATGCCATATGAACATATATATGGTCCAGGAAATTTTATATTTGAAGGTAATTTAGATAATGAAATCTACATTTCTAACGTGAAACCTGTGGTTGTCTTTTGGTACACAAATATTTCATTTGGGGTCGAATTTTAGATAAACACTCACGGATTTCATCTTCATCTGAAAGACTGCGATTTCGGTCTTTGCTTTTGATGCTTGTTAAATAATAAAAAGCTTGCTCACATATGTAAGAGGTCGAAACTGCATTTTATTTACTGCTTTTCTGTGAATGGCAGGATACTCTTTCACAGAAATACAGAACTTTGTCCAGGTAAAAGTCAATAAATCTCATTAAGTGTACGATCAGACAGCAGCTCACAAAGTTCTTCCTCTTCTCTTAAAGTCAAGTTCTCAGGATGAGCAGATAATTCAGAGTCTGGATCCCTCACACAGTTGTGTTGAAAAGGGAGGGAAAATAATGTTCGGTTTTCATCCACAGTTCTTCCAGCGGGTTTCAATAAGACTCGAAATTTGTTGATACCTTTCTTCACTTTTAAGCTCCAGCAGTAGTTGAAACATCTCAAGATTTCCTTTTGCAACAATCTTTCCAAGTGACTCAAGCGAGTCGTTTCAAGATACACGAAACCGTCACGACCAGCTCCTCCACTGACCACTAAAGGCGGCTTCACACTGGTGCCGTATAGATGTCGCTAAATATATTCCCTATGATTATACTTTTAAGTGATATAACAGATTGAAGACTTTATATTTAATACCAAAGAATTTTCCAAGAATATGCCATACGTGTATAGCAAAATTACGAATATAAAATTAAACACAAAAATGACAAATGCATTTACATATAATTAGCCTATTTATCATTATTTCTCTCGGAACTTGTAGCGACCTCTCGCGGAACCCTAGGGCTCCGGGAAACCCCGGTTGAGAAATGTGGGTCTAAACAGGGAGGATTCCTGTTAAAGGAGGGCCAACACCTACATCCTGCCGAGCTCTAACTTTCCTAGACTGTCGGGATCACCTTGGCCAGCCGCTTCCCAAGCATGTGAATGATTATCATCATCAGAACTAAGCGCTAAACCCACAAGCGTCATTCAGCGCTGCTGCAGGGTAGGGTGTGCTAAAGGTTTAATATATACTTGAGAGACTAGCGAGGGTGGAGAATATAACAGAGGTAGAGTTAGTAAGGACGGTGTGAAGTGCTAAAGTATACCTGGAGAGGATTTCGGGGGTCAACGCCCCCGAGTCCCGGTCTATGACCAGGCCTCGTGGTGGATCAGAGACTGATCAACCAGGCTGTTACTGCTGGCCGCACGCAAGCCGACGAACAAACTACAGCCCGGCTCAGTGTTTGTAATAAATCTGTAGCTGTCAAAAAATCAAAGAGGGAGTCTGTGTCAAAGGTGGGGCCGTCAGCAAGGAGGGAAGATTGTTGTTGATTTTATATTTTATTTAAAACAAATACATATATACAAAAACATAAAACTATACATGCCCATGCAAACTGCACACGATATAACAAAGTTCAACAAAATCTACACCTTGTCCTATCCATTAAAGGTCTATACAAACAAAAAAAAATCTTACAATGAAACCGTATATTCACGGTCCAAAAACACCTGAATAAGAAACCTTAGTTGTTTATGAAAAACAGGTGATTTACCATATCACATAACAATAACTGTACCCCATAACAAGAGGTTACACGACAACAGTTTCTCAAAAAGAAAATACATCATCTGGCTATCACTTACGTAGACAACACTATGTCTACAACCCAACGGCACAAAACTACACCTAAAAATCTGCCACAATACACGTTTGTGTTGCACACATAGAAAAACACTAGAAAATATACACGTTATACAATCAGATGCTGCACAAAATTGTAAATTCTAACAAAATATAATAAACACATACACAGCAAAACATCAAAACATAACCTAGAAATTACAACAGAAACCTGGTCTATCTGCACCCAGGCTCACCTGCACACTGTCTGTTAACTGTCACATAGACTGAACATACCTAAACCCCTATGTTCAGCCACCATAACTTGGGACAGCTCCTAACCTCGACACCTGCCACATAAAAACAAGCTGCCAAGACGTCACACCCAAAACAACTACTGTGTGCAAAAGAAAATTACACACTACATCCTAGAGGAAAACCCCATGCGCCTATTACCCCTATGACGACCCCCCCCCAAACCAACCAACCAACCCCCAAACCAACCAACCCCAAACCAACCCCCCCCCCTCAGTTTGAGTCTTCAAACACCATAACCTTACCTATCAACCCCAAAAAACCCCCTGAAAACCTCTGAAACGCTCATCTCCCTAACCCCACAAACCCACTCCAACCCAATCCATCCTAGCACACCCCTATAGACCCACACCTGACCAACCACACCATGAAGCAACCAAACTATAACCTAGCCAACCCTAAACCTGCACGCCCTGCCCAACCTCCCCCCTACCACCCGACCAGTCCCCCTTGATAGTCACCTACATCACCACCAATACTCTAAAAGGGACACCACCGTCATCGTCCTATAACCCTCAGAAAAAGCCTCAACCCAAGTTCTCCAATATAAATCCTGATTCCTACATTTCGTCCGGTAAAAATGTGCCACCAAGGCATGTACCCTCATCCCACCCACTACCTTGCTCTTACCCCATGAAACGTGTATGAAATCAACCACCAAGTACATTAACCCCCTACGTACATTTTCCCTAAAACCTTCAACATCCAGGCTTAAAGCCCCTAACAGCGAAATCCCACCCCCATCCACACTCCTAAGGACCCTGCCAAACCCTTCCCTTACCCTGTCTAAATCTTCACAAAAATACACCGCATGGTACGATGTATCCAAAATCCCACATCTCAAACAAGTACCCTCACCAGCTAAACGCATTACAAACAATTGCGCTGTAGAAGCCAAGATTCCATGCAGGAATCGAAAAACCATCTCCCTAACCCTCGCCCCTAACCTCAACTTCCGGAACGCTACCCAAGTCGCCTGCCAATTATACTTTGGATATTCTGCTACCCCCTGCACGATTCCCCTCCCTCCCCCTAACTTTTCCAACACCCCCACCTGAAAACCCCTCCGCCTCCTGTACTACCAGTAAAACCCTCAACATCGCCTCGCATAATCTCAGGTCTCTTCCACTCCACCACCTCCCGCATTACCCCTCAATACCTCTATTTCATCCCGCAAGTAACACCCCCACATAACAATCCCTCAACTGCCCCTCCAAATACCTCAGAGGCCATAGTGCAATCGTGCCTGCTCTCAACTCTCTCGTTTATAAAAATCTTGAATACCCACTTTCGCAACTCCATTCCACCAGCCCACCACATCATCCCGTCCCTTCCCATCATTCCACATCCCCTCCCACCACCCCTCAAAACTACTCCTACACAGTTCCCCCTGCAACAACCCCACGTTAAGCTTCCAATAACTAACATACATTCTAACAGCCCCCTCCCATCCCAACACACCCCTGTGATCGGAAAAGCCAACATCAACGCATTCCACACCCTCTACCATAACATCCCTCGACACATACACGCGATCTAGCCGTGCAGCATAACCCCTATGTATGAACGTACAGTGGACCCTCACTATTCGAACACTCCAAAACTCACCCTCATTCCAGAATGCTGTTCAAGTGCTATTACCAAACGAATTTATTCCCATAAGGAATGATGTAATTAGATTAGTCCATTTCAGACCCCCAAAAATAAACTTATAAAAGCACTTACAAAAATAAACTTAATAAAAGGGTGAGTTTTGGGTTGTTCGAATAGCGAGGGTCCACTGTATGATCAATATGCCACCCTCCTCCCCCCACCACATCTCCGACACCTGCTGCACCTAAAAGTCACGCAAAACCCCCAACTCACATCCCGCTCCTCTCGGTTCCACGTCCCTCTCCTTATCACACAATTTCAATCCCCCGCAATAATTGTCACCACCGGCAAACCTCGTAATTATTATTATTATAATCAAAATAAGCGCTAAACCACAAGGGTCATACAGCGCAGCACAAACCTTGTAAGAAATATATTAACTCCTCTCTTACAAACTCTTCCTTAGTTTTTCTACAACTTATAGCCGCCATATAAACTCCACTATACACACACTGACATTCCCCCATAAACCCTCAACCCTTACCAAACTCCCCCCCCTCTTCCCATTCCAACAACCAAAAGGGACTGGTCACACCGATTCCCACAGCCACCCCTCCCTTGAAACTACCCACTTAACTTCAAATCTCTCCCCAACCTATAAATATGCTCCTGCAATATACACACCCCCACATTCAAATGTCTCAGCATCACCTCTACCCATTTACGTTTGACCTCTGTGAGGAGGCCATTTACATTCATCATTAGACACTTGAAAAGAATGCAGGGGCTTTCCTCTATGCTTCAGCTTCCTCGTCACTACCGACTTGCCCTGACCAATACTATCCTCCTTCACTGGCACTCCAATCACTGGCCTGTCTGCTTTACCTTCAATCCCTCCCCATTTTGTCACCTCCACCCAGGCCTTCTTGCACACCCGTTGCTCAGGTGTTAGGACATCGTCCTCAGCTGTACCACTAGGCCTTTTCCTGGAGTCTCCTGTAGCCTCAACCCTCTCCCCTGTGCACTTCCACACCAACCTCCTGGACCTGAAGGCTAGGCCTACTCTCGGAGGCTCTCGTCACACTCTTCTCACCCTCATCCTTCCTCCCATCCGATCCCAAGTCCACCACACCATGCTGTGAGTCCTCACACACAGGACTGTCCATCAACAGCGGAAAATCCTCAAGAAGTGGCTCGGACAAAACCAAGTCCAAACCTTCCGGCAGAGTCACTACCTCCGGCCCCTCTGGCTCCACATCCTGAGTCACTTGTCACAACGTTAGTACGCGACCATCCTCCTTATCAACAATATAACTCCGTTTACCACTTGTCGCTGCGCTCATATCCTCCCGTGGCGTCTCATCCATAGCCTCCACAACCACCACATCATCCTTCCTCCCACCATTAGCAGAGCCATGTCTCTGTAGGCCCATCAATTGATCACATGATGCTGCCACATGTCCAGGCGATCCACACAACCGACACATCCATACTTGTCCCACGTAAGTTACATAGACTTGCTGGCGGAACTCTTCCATCATGATGTAAGAAGGTATTTGTCGCCTGAGCATCATTTTTAAGGAAAATGACCCTTCCGGTAGGCCAGCATAAGTCCCCTGGGCCCACCAGCCCACCGTGGCTGCATGGACAACACCAAACTGACTAAAAACCTCCCGTACATCCACGTCCAAAGCTTCAAATGGCACATTTCGAATCCTTATCCAAGTGTAGAACCGGGACACATCTCGTAGCCGTACCTCTAATCCCGTGTTGATGACAATCCTCTGCTCCTAGAACTTTTCAACCACACGCTCATATGCGCTGGCCACTGAAAACTTCACGAATATCCTCGATGAACCATTGAGGGATATCCCATATAATTCCTCATTGGATATCCCTAAAGAATCCCTCAAAATCGCCGGGAGGAGAACATCTGTGTTACTTGGGTAAATCGTGCCCTGCAACACTTCAATACATATAGTATTGACGCGACGTCTGTATCGCTCCGCCATGTTGGTGAAAACCACCAGTTCAACTCCACTGCCAGGGACCAGAAACAAGCACACCCGCACTCTGCAAAGGCTGGGCAGCGTATGCAGATAAAGTAGTTAGAGCAGTGATGACATCGAAGGTAAATCATGTGCTCACTGGTAGATAAGACAGTGTAATAAAATGAGGCGAACTGAAATTGGAACCTGACAGTTCTCAAGAGCGGAACTGGGTGCCCGTGAGCAAGACGTCTGACTGATGCGAAGACGGAAAAGCGTAGTCTCCCATCCACAACATCGATAATAAAAAGACCAGAATCCTAAACACGGCTTGATAGAATAAAATGTTATGAATAAACTCAGAACAACGTTGTTGCCAACAGTCGTGAAGGTAGCTAAAGATTAAAGCAAAATATTCTGAGAATGGAATATCCCTATTTGAAATGTAAAGGTCATATACCGCAGCATAACATCAACATGACCAAGGACTCAGCAGAAAATTATTTCTGTTTTTGTTATAAATACGGAGCAACCAAAGTTGGTTACAAAGCATTAGGGGACGAGGCGAATTAAATTTTTTGATAGTCTGAAAAGCCCTAATGGAGTCTGAAACTACCACGAATGTTGAGGTAGACCTGGACGCAATACGTATAATCGCTATGAAAATTGCACACAGTTCAGCAGTGAAAATGTTAAAAGAATTTAATAAATGACCTCACACAACACTGTCCGGGAACACTGCCGCACACCCGACACCGTCCGACCATCACTTTAAACTGCAACAGCATGAGAAGTGATTAAGAAAAAGGGAGCGAGGAGCTGCTGTGGGTATATGAGCTTTTGCGCACAGCAGTGGGGAAAAAACAGATTCGAACTGTCAGAACTTCCCAAGGGAAAAGAGAAATCTGCCCGCATCACGTTCAGGGATCCGGGAACCATATAGGTATTATGGAGTATTAGACAACATAACGTCTAGTAAAAGTGCTTAACATTCTGAAGAGAGGACAGTTAACTCCTGCACAAGCTATAGCAAAGTCATCAACATAAAGTGATGACCAAATATTAGACAGGAGAACAGAGATCAGATCATTAATAGCTGGTGGAAAAAAACTGTGTTGTTAAGGACACATTTCTGAAGGACACCTTCAGTCTGTATATAGTCCGGAGAAAGGATATTATTAACCTGGACACGGAAATGTCTTTCAGACAAGAAGTTTTTAAGGAAAAGGGGCAGATTACCCTGAAGGCCTAAGAAATGAGCTTGGGTCGAGGTGTTACATCTTCAAGTAGTGTCATATGCTTTTTCAAAAGCAAAAAATGACTGCGATAACCGAGTGGTTACTAGCATAGGTATCTAAATAGAGTAAGGGGTCGATCATAGAGTGGCTCATATGAAAGCCAAATTGACGAGTACAAATACTATTGTCTCTCTAAGTACCACAATAAACGTCTATTTACTATACGTCCAATCAGCTTGCAAACTGCACCAGTAAGAGCAATAGGTCAATAGTGGGAGGTATTACTCGAAGTACCCGGTTTAGAAAAAGGCAGAACAGCAGATTTCCATGGATGGGAAAGAACCCTCTGCGACCAGATTAATAAAACGTAAGAGATGACGGATGTAAATGCTGGAGAATAATATAAATGCCATCAGCGGAAAGTGGAAAGTGTTGACTCAAGCTCTGAAAGCGTAAAAGGCACACGCTGGCAGACATGGGGGGAAGAAACTAGGGGAGATAGATGGAGCCCCCGAGAGATACGGACGATTTCCAATTGCTGTGGCAACCTCAGTAGGATTTGCAATGCTGACATTGGCAACACTTAAGAACAGGAAAATAGGCTGTAGAGTATCTGCCACTGTTTTCTTACTTTTTTTTTTTTTAAACTGCACGGAAGTGACGGTAGAAACAATCTCGCCAAAGAGTGAGTTTTGCTTCACGAATTTCACACCTGTCAACCACCCTCGCACGCTTAAAATCAAGGAGCCGCTCTGTGGTCCTGTTGTAACTATTAGGGCCCCATTCAGCACGTTTCAATCGCACTGCACGAGCACGAGACCACAAAGGCACACATTTCTGAGTGTGCCTATTCGAGGTTTGAGGAATTGTTATGAAGCCGCGGTTAAAACAGAGGTCGAAAAGACTTAATAGCTCAATAGGGGAGAATGAAGGAGAAGGTTCCTTACTAAAAACGGTTTGACGCGTTTTGGTTCGCCCGTTTAAACTGCCAACGTGGGCTACGAGGACGAGAGTATGAATGTTAAGTAAGGAGAATAGGAAAACGATCGCTGTCATGTAAATCTGGGAGCACAGACCATGTATGGTCGAGTGCAGTTGAAGAGGGGCAAATTAAGAGATCTGGGGAAGTGAGAGTTCGAGGGTCAAAATGGGTGGGATATCAGTATTTAAAACATGGAGGAGAAGAGAAGTGAGCAGAGGTTTGTGGCCATAGACAGGATGGATAACAACAGAGCACAATTTAAGTTCTTGTAAACAGACAAACAGGGAAAAACTGGGAGAGCATCTCCTGAACCTCACCCCTGAGGCCTCAAATATTCCACTAAGTTATGATTTGCGAATAGAAGTATACCGGCAACATGAAGCAGATGTCTACGGACAAGTAGGGTTAGTAAAGTCTACATGTGGAGGTAGCGGATATTTTGTAAGGAACGAAGGATTGGAACTCTGCGAAGAAAGGAGTTGTGTAGAAGGTTTAGCGAGGCGTGAAGTAGTAACTGGAGGTGGATAGGTGTCCATTGTTTTTTGTTTCTTCGATATATTCATGTATCTGAGATGGTTTCAAGCATTTCAGATGATAAGGAAGCTGCAGGAAATACGATATCAGAGGTAGAAGATGGAGGGTGAGTAAAGATTGGATAGATAATGGAAGTTACTACAGAAGGCGGGATAAGAGAGGTTGGGGTAACTTGGGAAGGGACAGGAGAGGCAGGAACTGTATTAGGGGCAAGATGAATCTCCTCACCAGTAACATACAATAAAAGTTAAGGACTACGCTCAGAGACAGGTAGAGTAAAAATGTTTCGTCATATGTGATTGAGGGGTTCAAGAAGATTTGAACTTCGGTGATGCTTTACTTTGGAGAAGCAGGAATGCGAGGTGATGTAGTTGTGGGAGGCCGTGTGGATAATGAAAAGTGCGAGCGAGATGAAGACTCGAACAGAGGGAGTCGACGAGGTAGGTACCTCGGGGCCCAGGGCTACAAGAGTTAGAGGTGACTGTGGAAGTTGTGACTACAGAGATTGTGGAAGAAGGTACCACCGAGGTCGGAGGCCGTCTAGTAATTCTAGAATAAGAAAACCGTGGAAATCTTCCTTGGATGCTGAGATAGGAGACTGCCATGACAAGAGACAGGAGGGCCACACTTTACAACGCTTCGCTGATACGGCAGTTTTCAATTATACCCATTCATTTATTCAGGCTTCCTACAATAAACATTACCACTCACTATAAGCTAAGTACAAAAATATTTTAAGGTAAGTAATGTGTGTACTGTATTTGCATTTTTTAGGCCTAGCTCTCTTGCTCACTTAATATGTTTTCAGGCTTTTATGTGCATTTGAAAGCGAAAAAAGGCTACATTTCACTTGACAGCGATTTTCGCTTTACAATGGTAGCCCAAAACCCAAGCTTGTGTGTAAGAGGGGCGGTCCTACTGTACCTTCTTTCTCTTGAGACAGCTTATTTCTCGTTAATTTAAAAAAAAAACTTGGCAACGGCGAGAATAAGTCGAGTAAACCTCATTACAATTAAGGCAAGAGGGAGGTTGGCTGCAAGATGGATTGGTATGGTCAGCAGCAGCACCACAGGCCGGCCATTCTGCCATAGTCCTGCAATATTTAGTTGTGGTGCGTGGGATCAATTTCCATACATATAAAGGTGTCCTGCAAATGTTAAGAGAGGATGGAAGTTCACGGCAGTTAAAATTTAACCAGGCTATTATATTGCAGGGAAAGTCTCCGCCCGCTGGCAGGTATTACGTTAAGTGTTAAAATTGGGAAGTCTTGGAGCTGAAGTTACTCCCATAATGTCTGCATCACAAGTTAGGAAATCACGTCGAACAGTGGGATGTGGAAGAACTTCTGTTCCACTACAAGAGTCGAGAGTAATGTGTATGAATCTGTCGGGAATATAGTCAATGGAGGTAAGAATAGAAAGATTGCGAGCCTGTCCAGCATTTTGCACTGACTATGCGTGCACCACTCTTAATATAAATCATTTTGACCAACATGGCGTGGGAATGCCTTGCTGATTATGTGATCTGAAAGATAGTCAGTGGGAGATGTCGGCTGTAGAGTGAAGAACTTAGTCCATTGTGTACCATGAAACGTAAAGTGTAAGGGAAGTGTCGTGCTGGTCGTTTCTGGGAAGAGCGAGAGGTAACTGTTATCAGTTAATGATCATGATAGTTAAGATGAGGGACAAATGGTAGTTCGTCCTGAGACCAACAGACAATCTGAAAATCGTCACACTGTACGTAGAGGATGAAGCTGGAAATATGGTCAAAAAAGAGCAGAGGTCAGACGTATCAAAAGGGGTCATACCGAACCTGTGTACCAGAGGTGGGCAAGGATGTTACCTAAAGAAGGTACTGTTTTGTTAGACGAAGAATGGTCTAAAGACGAGGTAATGTCGTGAGGAAATACCACAGGAGAAAGGTATCCGGGAGGAATTTCATGGATATGGGACTCCACACCTCATCTGCCGGTAGTGCAGATGAAGTGTGGAACCCGTGCCCTACCCTACCTTTCCCGCCGATAAACCGGCAATCCAGGATAACCTCACATTCACAGAGCCACCTCGGCGAATAGAAGATAGCGGGCGGAAGCCAGCCACAAGGCCACATCCCGGAACTGACAGGCAGCCTCCAGATACACCCGTAGGACACTAAGCCGCGCTCCGGGACTCGAGGGTGGATCCAGATTCCACGGCAAATACAGCCACCAAGAATCTCAATGGAAGGGGATGAACAACGACAGCCTTTCCCCAACCAACCTTCGTAATGAAAGACATTTAGGTTCAGTCCAAGAGAAGGTAGAGTGTAGTTTCTCGGATAAAGAGAATCACGCCTATATCAGGGCACCTCCACTGAGATGGCTAGATTAAATCCTTGGATCTTCAGCCTTTCTTCCCTCCCTTCCCTTCAACGACCCCCCTCCTACCCCATTTAGGGCCAAATCTTAGTAATGGCGCGTTCAAGAGACTCCATTGTGCCGTTAAGGGACACTATTACAAATAATTTTATTTAACTTCCACCATCATTGAATCGAACCTTATTGCCTTCCATTTCCAGATGCTTTATGACCCCTACTGGTTTAGCGTTCATCAGTATAATTACTAATGACACAACTTGCTGTGGTTAAGATAATTAGATCCAGAAGACTTTCACAGTATAACCTCTTTATTTACCCAAAAAACAATACATAAAACCGGAGATTGATTTAAATATGGAGTCGTGTAACCTTGTACACAATGCTAAAAAATAATAATATAAAGGTTTAAGGAAATTTTGTACATTTAGAGAATACATTTCATTGTGCATCGGCACCACCAATTATGAAGATTACATTAACTGCATTAGCTCATGTGGGTAGCAAATTTTTCCATGATCACTGGTACGCGTTGATACTGGTTTTTAAAATATTAGCTAAAAATTAAGCCAGGTTAGGATATGCTTTTAAATCTCTGGACTGGGATTTTCTACATTTCCCAAAATACTGTTATATTAAATAGTGAGCAGGGCTGAGGAACTTTTCAAAACTGCCTTGAATGCAACTTATAGTTTTTGTTTTTTTACAGATTCAACTACCTTTGGCTGAACTTTTAAATCAAGAGCTCTGTCGACTTCATCAACATTACAAATTTCATCCATCTTCTCGACCTTTCTAATTTTAGACATTTCTCCTACCCGACAAAACTTTTCATTTTTCTTCGTCTACTAATCCTCTTTAATTTATTCAACTCTTCGAACCCTTACTCTTTGCCCTGCTCGGCCTTCAGACGAGGCAGCAGCCGTCTGCGGGCGTTGGTGAACCACTGATTGATCTGCAGCGCAGACAACCCCGTCTGTTGCATCAAGAACACCTTCTGGTCGTCGTCAGGGTACGGGTGGTGGTGGTGGTCGTACAGCCACGACGACAATATCTGATAAACCTGCAAACAATATTCTGCGCTGTGAAACATACACTAAAACAAAGCATAAACTAGTGCAATATAATTCTAAACTCTTCCAAGTGATATACAAGAGTGCATCTAGTCGTTATTATAATAAAAAATGAAGCCCTAGACCTACAAGGGTTAAAAATTATAAATAAAAGTTTTCGGCTCTCCTTCAGGCATAAATTTTAAATGTATCGACGAGAGAAGTCAGTCTCTTAAAATGTTCAGTAATCTTTAAGTGAAGATCATAGGTTCCTTCCCTGGACAGACTGAATTATAGTAAAATCATCTAACTCTCCTATCTTTAAGGAAAGGCCTAGAAAAGAGGCTAAGGTAGGATAATAGCTCTTGGGCTGTAAAATAAAGCTCAAGACGCTTGTCAAGTGTGTTCCCCCACCTCTCTAGAGTGACAGCTCCTCCTCTTACGAGTCTCTGAGGCTGCTGACGAGTCCTGGGTGTTGCAGGAGTGAGGGATGGGCGAAAAAGGTGCCAGCAGGTGCTCCAGCTGCTGAAAGGGCTCCCGCACTCCTCTCTCCGCCTCGCCCACTTCCACGCTCCCTGCACATTGTGATTCTGTCAAGAAAGATTCACCTTGACATCCACGGTATGGCTGAATTCAACCCTTATTTACCTCACTGGTCATACCAAAAAGTGTCAGAGGTGACAAGATCCACTTGGCCATCACCCTATTAACACCAATTTAGCGGAATGAAGACCAACAAACTTACTCTCAATATTGATAAAACCTATTTTATCCAGTTTGGGAACAGAGCTACAAACGCACCACTTAACATAATGATAAACATCACAAAACTATCACAAAACTCAGAGGGAAAATTCTTAGGAATCCATCTTGACAGTGGCCTCAAATTTCAGACACATATACAACAAATTTCCAAGAAAGTCTCAAAGACCGTGGGAATACTATCCAAGATACGGTACTATGTTCCACAACCAGCTCTCCTTACCCTATATCACTCACTCATTTACCCCTACCTCACCTATGGAATCTGCGCATGGGGCTCTACATCAATAACTCATCTCAGACCACTAATAACACAACAAAAGGCAGCAGTTAGAATGATAACAAATTCTCACTCCAGACAACATACTCCACCAATATTCAAAAACCTAAACTTACTCACCATACAAGACATCCATACTTTTTACTGTGCCTATTACATACATAGAACACTATGCAAATATTAACCCACCACTCAAACTTCTCCTTACCAATTTTAACAGGACACATGACCATAACACAGATCACTCCTCGATGTTCCCCGTGTCCATCTAACACTATGTAAAAACTCAATGCATATAAAAGGCACGAAAATTTGGAATTCATTACCTGTCATTGCCAAAGAAACCCTACATGTACCCCAATTCAAAACGATGCTAAAAAACCACCTTCTCACCCAAAGCTAATTGCTCCATATCAAACATTCCCAGCAAAGTAGAATAATCACTTAACGTAAAAACCTGACTAATCAATTGAATGTAATGTATGAATGAACGAATGAATGAATGTATAACCTGTTATGAATAATACATACTTAGCTAATTATTTCCACAACACTTACATTATAATGACCACGTAAACTAACTTCAATGCAATTAATTGTTTTAAATTGTTCTCACTCAATTAGTTGCATTGCTACAATAAATTGCTACAATTAATTGATATGTTAAACTTATATTCAAACTTTATAACTTAGATATGCAACTTTACTTATTTTATAAATTATCAACCATAACTTATTATTTTATTATTATTATTGCTTTAATTTGTTTAATCTGATTTAATTAATTTTATAATGAAAACAAAAGTACAAAACTATGTTTAAAAAATGTCATGTCTAAACTATGTTCAAATTTCATAGCTTAAATACTCACCTTTACTCATTGTAAACTATCTACAAAAATTCTTACAATTTAGTTTTAAGTTAATTTTAAGTCTGCCCAAAATGCCCTGCATACTAGGGGCTTTTGGCATGTACACCTCATGTAATCTCAATAACCAAATGTAATTATTTGTATCATGTCCAAATAAACTATTATTATTATTAATTTAGATACCAATACTCTTATATTGGTAATTTGTTTACCAGATTGTTGTTGTTGCTGCTGCTGTTGTTGTTGCTGCTGCTGTTGTTGTTGTTGTTGTTGCTGCTGCTGTTGCTGCTGCTGCTGTTGTTGCTGCTGCTGCTGTTGCTGCTGCTGTTGTTGCTGCTGCTGCTGCTGTTGTTGCTGCTGCTGTTGTTGCTGTTGTTGTTGTTGTTGTTGTTGTCGCTGCTGCTGCTGCAGGTACTGGGGCGAGGCTTGGAAGCTGGTATCGATGGTATGTATCAAGTGCAGAGGAGTGGAGGAACGCACCACCTCCATGTACCGCTGATACAAGTCCTCCACCGCCTCCTCTACCTCTGCTGGCTCTGCCTCCATCACCTCACTCTGCTTCGTCACCTGAGTCACTACTCGCTCTGCAAAAAGCATCACCATCATTTTTATCCTTACCTCCCATCTTGTGTTCAGGTGCAGAGGCGTTTGTTTGTAAACATGAGTAAATGTATGCGTAGGTGTTCGTGCGCATGCATTGTCTGCTACGCCTCTAATTCTTAACTGCCATTCACAAAATCCTCAATGTTGAATGCAGAAAGAACCGCAAATGAAAGTAACTTACTCATTAGTGAAGCGTGAGCGTATGTTACAGCGTCGAATATTACAGCGTCAATAGTGTGTGTGCGCGGGGAGGTGTGTTTATTCTGGTAGGCTTGAGCGGCCTCGGGGTTCCTGCGCAAGTAGAGAGCCACCAGGTCCTCCGTGGAAGGAGGCAGGAAGGACAGCAGCGGCGCTGTGGGCGGACACAAAATTTACCAGTAGTAAGCACTAAAACAAGGGTTAAACAAGAGCTTGGGGGAAATGAAGTGTTTTCAGGTTTCACGGGACCTAGAGAATGTCAAATATACCCACATAGAAGACTCAGCCGCGATACTTAGCAGCTTAAAACAGTGTCCATGACATAGGCTGAACTCTCTCTTAAGATACAATTAAAAGGCAGAATGTTATAACCTAAAAGATCATTTAGTATGTATTAAGAGGCTTCCAGACACGCTCCATATAACCAGCTAAAAGGTCATGCAGTTTATGTACTTCCATCAAGTGTGTCACGGGACTAAAAATCGTAGTTTAAATAATGGATTATATTAAAAATTTATTTTATACCCACTAAACTTACCTTTATAACGTACAATTAAACGTGCGCCACAATCAGCAAGCCAAACTTAGCATATTTTTTTTTTTTATATTTTATTTAAAAACATTATGGACAATTTTGCATGTCAAAAATACATCTTGACAAATAAACAGGCGACAATCAATTATTCAATGTTAAGCTGTTTAAACCCGACAATATATAGTATGACAAACACAAGCTATGTACCTCTACAACCTCCTACTAACACCACACATACACTAACCAATATTCTTAATACAGCAAGGACACAAAAACATATGTACAAAGGTGCAGTCCTATGACAATTGATACATGACCATTATAAACATCACTTGTACTTAATATGTACAAAAATTATATATATTATTGTAAACCCTAGTTCACTTTTTAATTCCTTCACAACTCTCACTGTATAAATTAACCTTTACTCCTATCTCCTTATGCAAGACATATAACAATTATAAAAACCCTTCAATGATTCAACTTCCATCTCCAAATGCAAAATCTCTTATGGTATAATCACATGTCCCTACCCCCCCCCCTATCAACACTCACTTTTGCTCACCATTTGGGATTCAGCAAACCCCCAATTACTTGCTACTCTTTGTACAATATACACATTTCATCCAATATAAACAAAATATCAACGAGAACAAATTCAACAACTGCAAGCTTAAATTTATGTTCTCACTCCTATCGTTGTACAAAAATATAACCCCAAAACTTAACCTACACACACCCATCCTCTACCATACAAATCCTAGCATATACAATGCATACCCTCCTTATCCCTTAAGTCCTCCTTTGTGTTAAGCATACATTAAATAGTTATACAATACAAAAACTTGTTCAATAATTTTTACAATTACATATCAAGCTAACAATATACATTTGATTCAAGGCCAAAAATGAATCAACTTAAACATTACAAAAATAAAATCACGTTATTCTGGCAAAAAAAGGTGTAACCTCCCTCATCCCTTCAATAATCTCGTGCTCACGTATTATGCCTACTGGTCTGTCCATTAACCGCCAGCCCAGCCACTTTTTCACAAACCACAGTGAAAGCCCCCTTCACACTACCCCTGACACCCCCACCCCCCTTTTAAGACGGCAGTCGCACCTTACACTCAAGTCTTAGTCTGTGTTCTGCAATCCAGGACATAATGCATTCCCCAAAACCAAGGTAAACAGTCCCCCACTACTACCAAACTCTCCTCATCCACCCATCACCCACACCCTTCCACACATCATGCACACCACCCATACAAAGAGACACCCCCCTTCCACAACCGCCTCCCCCTTGACCAGCCCCCTTAGTCGTTCGCCCTATCTAACCCTAAAAGTATCCCGACATTCATGTGCCTATAGGCCTCAGGAAAAGCCCTTCCCTAATCCCTACCATATACAACTTCGTTCCGACACTTTGTTCGATTAAAACCGCGCCGCCAGCACCCTAACCCTCACCTCCCCTACTACATCCCTCATACTCCAAGACATATGTTTGTAATCTGCTACAACATAAAGAATGGCTCTCCTCACGTCAACACCTACTCCCTCCACGTCCATACTTAAAACCCTCAAAAAGGACAACCCCCCCCTACCCACCATAACACACCGCCTACCCATGCACGCACCCTACCTAAAACCTCACAAAAGTAAATGACGTGATATGCGGTATCCAAAAGCCCACATCTCGGACATCCCCCCCTCCCTTATACCCATGATGACTAACTGCGCCCGTGAAGCTAAAATCCCCTGTAAAAATCTATAAACCGTCTCGCGAACCTTCGCAGGCAGCTTCATACAATGTAACCAAACCCAAATCGCCCCCCAATTGTACATAGGGTACACTGCCTCCCCTGCACCAACTCTTCTTTAACACCCCCCCTCCCCAAGACCCCAACCTTCAGTCTCCTCGGCTCACGAACAACCAACAACATTCGCAACATCCTCACACTCAAGAAGGTCCTTCCCACCTTACCATCTCCTGATCTCTTTCATTACCTGCCCCACCCTCTTTCCTCTAGGTCCCCCCTCACATAGAAAACGTTGCTTAACATATATGCCTTGCACTCTCCCTCGCAAAGGAATGAGTCCCAACCCTCCCCTACCCACCGGCGTCATTACAACCTTCTTATTCAACCAATGCCTTCCATACGCCCATACATACCATAAAACCCCCTGTTGCAATTTCTTCACATCCACATCCCTAATGGGGTACACCGCTGCAACATACCATAATTTACTATAAATCAAAGTATTAATGGCTATGACCCTCTGAAATAATGTTACATCACCAGGCCTCCTGCCTCCCAACCTCCGTATGGCTGCCTCAACCACTGAAAACTAATTAATTTCTCTAGCTATCCGTACGTCATTGCAATACAGAACCCCACATATTTTCAGCCTATCTACCACAACCCAACCATACCTACGTCCCCCCCACCCATTTCCCTACCTCCAACAACTTTGATTTTGCCCGGTTCACCCTCATTCCAGTAGCTTCCCCAAAAACTTCTATACAAATCCCAATGTATTCCAGGCCCCCCTCACCTTCTACCATTATGGTCATATCATCCACAAAACCAACTATTCCACTAACACTATCCCTATCCTTATCACCCCCCCCTTACTCTTCCTACCACTAACCGATAAAAAAGATCCTGGAGACAAGCAAACAAACATTGAGATAAAGGACACCCCTGTCTCAGGCCTCTGTCCATACCCACTGACTCCCCTACCCTCCCATTCACCTGTACCCGTACTAAAGCGTCTCCATACAACGTCCGAACCCAACCCACCACCTCCCCAAAACCCTTCATTCTCAAAATGTCCAACAGCACGTCCCAGTCTACATTGTCATAGGCAGTTTCCCAATATAAACCCAACACACCTTTCTTCCCCATTTGCCTCTATAAACTCCATAATCCTTCCATGCCCAGCCCACATACATCTCCCCGGTATCAAAAATTGCCCCCTCTCAATTACCTTCCCCAAAACTTTTTTCATCCTATTACCTAAGATTCTTGCAAATATTTTATAGTCGGCCCTTAACAGCGATATACCCCTATAGTCGCGAATCGTCTCTGCCTTCTTCCCCTTTGGCACCATCACGACTACCCCAGTGCATTGATCTACACCCATGGAACCGCGCTCCTTCATATAATTAAAGACCTCTGTTAAACACCCTAATTGCATCCCAATTCTGCACATAAAAATCACTTGGTAAGCCGTCAATCCCAGGTGCCTTCCCCAACCTCATACCTTTTACAGCCTCCCATACTTCGTCCACTGTAATATGCCCCTCCATCTCCTCCCTGTCCCCATCCATGACATCCCTCTGAATACCCTCCAAAATCTCCTCTCTAGCCTTTCTCACCTCATCTCTTTTAGTCATGTGCCTGAACCAATGCTCCACATACCCACCTATGCCCTCCGTTGTCCTCAAAACCTGCCCCTCCCTATATCCACCTAAAGCCTTACCCACCCATAATGTCATCACTGTCATACCCTTCCTCCTTGTCTGAAAACCATGTAACAGTCATTGAAGGCTTATCACCCCATAGAACATCATCCATACCACTCCGCACTCTAAGCGCATGGAACCTTTCATTTTGTATTTCCTTAAGATGCTAATGTAATCCCTGTATTTCTTCCTCATGATATCCCCCCCCCATAATCTCTCAACTGTCCCTCCAAATACCTTTGCAATCCAAAACTCAACTGGGTCTCCTCCCAACCCTCCCGCTTGTAATACGCTTGTATTGCTACCTTCGCCTGTACATTCCACCACATCCCCACGTCTCGTCCTCTTTGACCCTCCCCCCATAACCTCCCCCACCACTCCACAAACCTCCCCCAACAGCCCACCCCCTCCAACCACCTGACATTAAATTTCCAATAACCCGGATACGTTTTAACAACCCCCTCCCATTGCAACTGTGCCAGCACCCCACGGTGATCAGAAAAACTAACATCGATATAATCCACTTCCCTACTGTTATTGCCCCAGTCACGTATATACGATCCAGCCGAGCTGCATACCCTCGCCTCATGAAAGTATACTCTACATTGCCACCCCCTCCACCATCTGCGTCAATCACACCAACTGCCCTAAAGACTTCTCTTAAAACCCCCAACTCATATCCCGACCCCCTCGGTTCCACGTTCTTTTTCCGGATAATACTGCTCCAATCTCCACCTACTATTGCAATAACAGGTAACGCTCTCAAAATATAAGACCAACTCATTTCGCACAAATTCCTCCTTAATCCTTCTATTATTCATTGCCGGCATGTAAACGCCTACGAACACCACACGCACATCTCCCCATACCCCCTCCACACGCACCACTCTTCCCTTCCCCTCCTTCCTCCCAAGTTAAACTAAAAGGGCTGGTGTCTCTGATTCCTACCGCAACACCTCCCTTAAAACTATCAGTGCTACCCGCATACACCTTGTACCCATCCAAACACAAGTCCCTGCCATACCTAAAATTATGTTCCTGTAATATACATACATCTACAATCAACCTTCTCAACGTCACCGCTACCCACTTTCGTTTGACCTCCGCTTGGAGGCCATTAACATTCATTGTTAAACACCTGAAAAAAGTGAAGGGGGCTTTCCTCTATGCTTTTGTATCTTCGGTGATACCACCTTCGAAGACCCAAACTTCCCTCCCTTACCCAATCGCTCCTTGTCCAAAACCTTGCCCTGTACACCCATCCTACCTCCCTTCGTTACATCAACCCATGTTTTTTTGCCGACTCGTTGACCTGGCATGGGGAAATCCTCATCCGAAGTTTCACCCGACCTCTTCCGGGACTCGCCCGAGGCCTCCATCTCCTCCTCATCCTCCTCCACATCTCCTCTGTGCACCTCCACTCGCACCTCTTGAACTAATGCTGTTAGCATTCCATTACTCTTGCCAACATTCTCTGGTACAATGATATCCCCAGACTTCACACCAACTGTAGAACAAACCTGTAACGTCCCTGGCAAAGTCCCTGCAAAGAATTCCTGAAATTCTTGAATCAATGGATCAGGTAACACCAAACCTGCTTCCTCCTGTCCTGAAGCCGCCTCAAGACTCCCAGTTGCCATGTCCTGATTCGTCTGAGGTAAAGTGAGGACACGCCCATCCTCATTGTCCACTATTTCACTCCATTTGCCGGTAGCCGCCATATCCATCTCTTCCGTTGCTACCGGTAGTTCCTCCCCAACCACAGCATTCTCCTGCAACACATCAACACGACTGGGTCGCTGCTGCTCCATCCTCTTGTCGCAAGTTGCCGCCATATGTGCCGCCGAACCACATATCCTACAAGTCCTCTGTTGCCCAGTGTACATAACGTAAACCTGTGTACGAAATCCATCCAAGGTGACATAGGACGGAATCTGGCTCCTTAAGGTCATTTTCAGGGAATATGAACCCTCCAACAGCCCACCATCCAACCGAGGCAGCATGAACAACCCCGTACTGGCTAAATGCCTCCCTGACATCAGCCTCACTCGCCTCAAAAGGCACATTCCGAAGTCGTATCCAAGTATAGTAGCTGGAAACATCCTGAAGTCGTACCTCTAGACCGGAGTTGATCTCAATCCTCTGCTCTTAGTATCTATCTACCACCCGGTCGTGAACACTGCTCTCCAGGAATTTCACGAAGATTCTGGCAGAACCATTCAATGCCAATCCACACAATTCACTATGCAATATTCCATAGGTGTCACGTATTATCGCTGGTAACAGGACATCTGCATTGCTGGGATAAATGGCCCCCTGCAATACCTCAACACAGACTGTATTGACTCGGCACTTACTCCTGTGCCATCTTTGTGAAAATCAGTAATAGGAGTTGTTACCACCAGGTGCCGGAACAATCGCACCCGCACACCACCAAGGCTGGGCTGCGAATGTAACTGCAAACAGGTGGCTGAGTGGGAAGGAGTTTTGGAAAATTTCGCCATTCAGCACTGATGTAAACCACCACATAACAGTAAAAACCACAGTACAAATTAAAACTATTAACAGTCCTGTGGCAATAAGAGTAATCTAAACAGGTTATATAAAGTCACTATCAAATCCATAATTTATCCTCAGATTTCGCTGAAGGTCTCAGCCGTGTGGTGTATGCGCCACGGCCTTAATCAACAAAGAGAGTATATAAAAAATATAAACAAAATTTGAAGGGTCTTAAATTTTAATTTTTAGACCGCGAACATGCCACCAAAGTTGTAATACGAGCGTTATTCTTTAGTTTTACTGGTCGTTTAAAGTTTACAACTAGGTTAATGATTCTGAATATTTCTGAGTATTCTTTTTAATACTTTCATGCACTAAAATAAAGTACTTTAATGCAAACAAATTTCAGGCAAAATTTTAAGTTAGATACAAGCCATGGTTCTGATGTTGACACTACGACCAGAATAAAACTCAAAACATGGCTGAAAGTCTAACCCTGTGCAACACTCGTTCATTTTAATTAATAAAGCTGAAAAATCCCACCTCACCCACGACATTCCACCACAACCATCACCAACAGCAGTCATCCACTGACCTACGTTGAAATTGGCCTTATCGAAGTAGTAGTCAGTAACAGCGAGGTCCTTCAGCAAGGGAAAGAGAGGGTGGGAACGGAACGCCCTGGTCGACTCCCTCAACACCACGTCTTGGATCAGAGCTCTCCTGGGGGAGACACCGCTGGCTGCTGCACTGGTGGCCACCCCGCCCACCACCGCCTGGTAAACCAAGGTTGTCCAGCAGTGACGGGTAGAAGGAACAACACAAAGTTGAATGAAAAAAAAAGTCTGGATTTACCGTCGAGTACAAAAGCATTTTACAGAGGTTTATTTTTTATTTACTTGAACTAAAAAGTCATCAGCTTTACACATTTTTGCTGTTTTCTAGTCTTTTTATTGTTGAATAATATTCAAGGAGTTAAAAGAAGTGTCTTCAGACTACTTCATCCCGTGTCAAAAGCCTAGCAGCTTTAAGAACTTTATATAGTCTCACCAGGTTAAAGTCAACCTATGAACCGAGCTATTATAATCACTAACCAGCAAATTAAAAAAAAAAAATGGAAGATTTGGTCTGTCCTGGGACCATTACCACAGCGTAATAATGACATAGGATGGACAGTGTCCCGCTTTAACTATGCAGAAAAAAAGGGTTTAGTATCTTTAAACTTCCCCCGACAAAAAAAAACTCTGGTTTTAAGAGGTTAAATGAACACACCTGGTCGGTACAGGGCGTCTGGTAAGCTGTTTGGGGATGGCGCTGGGCCTGGAGGTGGTAGTGCTGGGATGAAGTGTGTTGCTGGGGGTAAGAAGTGGGGTGCTGGGGGTAAGAAGTGGGGTGCTGGGCGTGACTAGGGTTGGACTGGGAGAGTACAGAGTGGTGCTGAGCAAGGTAGGAGTGACGAGTGGGTCTTGCCTCTGGCCAGTCCTGGTACTGTGTGGAGAGCATCTCCTGTCTGCCAGGTAATAAGTTCTTTTAGCTCAATGCATGCTATTAACACCCTCCTCCCTGTAAGCTTAAGTATTAGCAAGTTTATTTAGATATAGGTACACAAGTAGAATTATCATATATAGTAACACGTGTAAATTACCGAGGATAACTCAAGAAACTCAAAGTGACTTATTACCTTCAACAGTTATTGGCATCACCATAACTTAAGACCATAATTCACTACAGGAATAACTGCTCACCTTTTCCCGTGTGGGATCTCGTTCATCTGGGAAAGGGGGCAGGATGGTGCTTCACTATGGGTGTTGGAGGTGGCGAGGGAGACATTAGACCCTAGTGAGGAGAAAAAGGGTGATATGGCTGGCCACGCCCCCTCAGCCTCGCTACCGCCCCAGGACATGACGGACGGAAGAGATCCTGGTGGAGTTTGCTGTAGAGAGGGGAAACAGGTCACCATTTAATTTATAGGTTAAGAGCTGTTATCCTACCTCAGCTCATTTCAAAACCAAGCCCTATTTAAGGTATATTAACACGCTGTGGGATGCGACCTATAACAGCCTAACATCCAGATACCCGACTGAAGTAAGACTCATTACGACTGTATGCAGATAGGCTGCAGGCTTCAGTCTTTAATAAAGTTATTGGAATAAAGTATTTTAGGATCTTTGACTGCCAAGGTAATTAGCACCTTGGAGGTACTAAGTGCAACAACGAAGTCTTTGGTGTTGTCACATTTGATTTATCAAATGGAGAATATATACAGGTATTTGATCGAACATCATTTATGCAAAAATAAGTGTGCTATATTTTTAAATAATGATCCCTCTTACAGCAGAATGTTTCTCAGATGCAGTTATTCAATTCTACATTACCTTCTTCTACAATGTAAATTTACAGGACATTAATACACTAATACTTAAATTATTGAATGATGGACATACTTAACATGTTAAATACTACTATGACACTTAATATTAAAATATTTTGGTTAACTTCCATGTATTTGATGTCAATCACATCTTTCATCAGGCGTAAAGAAAGTTGAACAGAACATAATGATGGGAGACGTAGAAAAGAGAAATCTGACTATACCTGGTGTTTGTGTGCCTCACCTGGTAGCCGAGGTTAAGTCTGGGTGTTGTACCAGTGAACGGGTCCTCAGGTGTTGTCATCATGAAGGACTGACTGTACGGTGCTGAGGAGACGTGGTCTCCACCTGGCCCCAGGGAGAACGTCACCTCCCCTAACTCCTGAATCGTTAATTTTAAAAGTAACAATTAACAAAAGCAGAGAATCCTGCAAACAGACTTTCATTACTTTAAATTATTTTATGTTAATTCAAAGGCATTACATTATTTCAGGGCTTCGGCTCTGGATACTTGCAATACTTTAAATGGAATTATTACTTTTTAGTCTAAAATATACAGAATTAAATTGTCATGAAATGTTCAGCTACTTTGTCTAATGAAAGTTGCGTAGAATAATACGTGCTGCGTATTTCGGTTCTTGTGCCACGAATACCACAGAAGTGAGGAGACTTCTGCACACAGAAGTGGCAGCAGATGGCTTACCTGCAAGTGAGGTTTATATTGAAGGCTCTGAGAAGAGGGGAGTGACGAACCAAAGACTGTACCGTTCTGGAAGCCTACCGCCGTATCTCTCTTGGCTTGTGCTGCATCCATTGGTGTGCTGCGGTACCTTCAGTAATAATACTTTCATGAGTATCTTGATGCCGGCGAGGAGCTCTTAGTTTCAAGTTGTTCGGGTTAACCTTCCCTTCATACAGTTAAATCTGATTACCTTCCCTTTCCCAAGTTAAAGGACTGACCATGTCGGTCATCCTGTTATCATGACCCCTACCAGATTAGCGCTTCATGATTATTACCAGCACACCGTGACGTGTGATGAAATAAATATTTATATTGATCAATTTATATATACCAGCATATGAAAGGGTAAAGTTCCATTACAAACATTGCTACTACTCCAGGCTGACCTTGACACACTCGATACAGGGATTCTGCTACTGACTCTTGCCCAGGCAGGTCATAGCAGCTCTGACTCTCCAATCTCCCTACGATCCCCGTTGGGGAGGGGAACCTTTACCTGATCCACGATGGCTCACCGTGTGAAGATCAAGGCTAAGGACTCTTCAACCACTGATGCTTCCAAGCTTGCCCTTGCAACTGCCCTTAAAAGCAGTTTGCAGTTGAAATTATCAGGAATTACCATTCTTCACGAAGCCTTCCTTGTCACATTCATCAATGATGAGGAAGCAGAAAAAGTCCTCTCACCACCTGCTATCAAGACCCTTGATGATCAAGGCTTTGCTCTATCAACATCATTTATGCGAGCAAAACGATCCGTGTTTATGAAGCGACTTGACAAACTCATCACATGTCCACTGACGAAATCAAGCAATCAATTGAAGATCTCGACGATTGGGCTGAATTAGAAGGTGTAATCAAGATCCCCAATGCTTCATCAATGCTGAAAATCACGTTTATAGACGTGAACATGGCTACCAGAGCTCTCTCAGATGGTCTGGCTGTCTCATACTACTACATCAACCCCAGTCAACTTGAACCTGAACGATTCAAGCAAATTTCACCCTGCTGGACATGTTTTTCCTACAGTCATTCTACCAACGATTGTCACGTGAAGAACAAGAAGATATGTTCCACTTGTGGGTCTGAAGGTCACGACTTTCGTTCCTGCACCTCCACTACTGCTGCTGCTACCTGCACCTCCACTACTGCTGCTACCTGCACCTCCACTACTGCTGCTGCTACCTGCATCAACTGTAAAAGTGATCATCATACTCTGGCAGCCAAATGTCCTGTTCGAAAGGAGATCCTTTCTAAGAAATTAAAGGAAGACCTTAAGAAAACACCAGGCAACTCTCCAACTTATGCTGCAATAGCCAAACTCCAGTCAACAACCACCAAGATCCTGCAAGCCACTCAGCAGCCGCCACCACCATCACCAGTACCACCCACCTCTACTCTGCCTGACGACATCTCCACGAAGATTTACTACTGCATGATGTTTGCTCACATGAACAATGCAGCTCAACCAGGATCCTTCAACACATCGATAAACGACCTTCTTGCCCTCAACAACATGCCAGCATTCAACTTCCCAACAAGTTCTCCTTCAGCTGAGATTTTAAAGATAATTCCAAAAGTCGTCAGCTTTGCTGCACCAGATGACTTGCAAGAATTGCTGCTTGAAGACGACACTTGCTCTACTACAGTCTCCACCAATGAGAGTTCCCCGCCACCTCGCATCACCACCACTACCAAGAACCAATCAGCTGCCTCCCTGCCAGTCGAGATACAGCCACTTCCCACCAATGAGAAGCCTTCATCTGATACTGCCACGAACCAATCACCGACTTCACCTTCCATCACCTCTACACCTGGTGTCAGGTTCTTCACCAATGCGGGTCTATCACCATGCCCAGCCCTTCTAGGGCAGGGTAGGTGCCAAGGCTGGAGCTTGCTACCATCTGCAGCTCGTAAGTCTGCCCTTCCCGTTAGGGAGGCTGGCAGACCAGAAGCGCCTAGCATCTATCTACCTCCATGCCTCATGCTGGTGGGAAATGTGGCTAGGCCTGGGGCCAGTTGGTCCCGCCGATGAGGGGTATCCCCTCCCATGGGAGACATACGTCTCTGACACTCCCACGCCAGGGAGCCGGAGCCGGGTAGCCATCTGGTAAAGACCCGGGCCGGGAGAATTCCCGGTGAATCAACACCACCTCCACCTCCTTCACCATTGCATCAAGGAGTGATACAACGCTTGCCAACAATCTTCTCAACCAACTCAAAGATGGAACTGTCAAGTTCGGCTGTACTGATCAGATCATCAAACCTGACACAATCCTCTTTAACCTTGCCAAATTTAAAAACGACAACCCACTAATTGAGTTATCTCGCCTCCCAATAAGGAAATTCAATGCATGGCGCAATGGTACACTGATCAATTAACCTCCTCACCAACACATCACTGAAGTTCGTTCCTGTTGCCTTGACCTTCCCTGCCTGCCTGTCGCCGTTCTCACCGCATCTTTATAGGTGCCATATCTCGTCGTCCCTGATTACTCGCCATCAAAACCTTCAGTACATCAGTATCACCTCCACCACAGTGGTTGGGCCACTGATCTTACCCTCCTCGCCTCCACCATCCCATCCTTTTCCAGAATTTCCATCCTTCCCCTTCCTTCCCCATCTCGTCGATTCTTCGGCCATATAAGTTCAAGTTCAAGGCTGACCTTTCACTGTACATTTATTTTCCTCTCTTTGCATGTATAAAACTTTTGTACTGCAAGTCTAAATATATTCATCAGCTTCACCTTTACACATCTCCAGTAATATGTCAATCATTTCTATAAGACAAAAATAGCTTCTAATAAGCCAGTTAATTTTTCGTTAATGTTAGCTGCCTTGAAAGAAGCAAGCAGCAAAATTAATCCTCCAAAAATCTATTCAGGGGCAAATTTTAAATTTTATTTTTATGTAGTCAAATCACAGTACAATATATAATTTTATTAATCACCTGGCACTACAAACTTAAAACTAACTACACTTATGCCTGTGATGGCTAATATAAATGCATCTTAATCTTAATTTAAAAATATTTTCAATTTTGCCACCTATGTTACAACAGAAAGATAAATTTCAACAGCAAATGGAACATTAGCTCAAGATTCAAGCAACACCTACAGTCTCAAACATCCTAACATTCCTAGTAAGGTCACCTCGGGGTGGGAGTAACGAGGGGAGTGGCAGGGAACTCTCCGTGTTGAAGCAACATTTCCCCGAGGGCTTCTGACACTCCCATGTAAGAGAGGTCGTGTTTGCGTTGCCCCTCGCCTAATCCCCCGCAGGTTCTCAGGATCTTGTCCACGGTACGACTCAGGTCCTGCATAGACGGCGACCACATCTGCAAGATCGAAGTTTTTTTTTTCTTCCAAAGTGTAACAGAATAAAAACTCGTACTGGTTGTACTGAATATGAGACCATGAAAATTTATTATGTCCACAAAAAATTCCCTAAACCAGTAAGTACTACATGACGGAAGGGCGATGTCAAGAAATAATGCTAAATCCCACCCAAAAAAAATATCCACATTTACCAGTTAGTGATATTGAAACGAATGTGGGCTAAGAAACTACTAAGAAACTGCCTCCGAAACTCACCTTGTTCAAGTTGCCGCTGCTGGCCTCGTTAGTATCGCAGTTGTGCATACTTTTCGAAGAATCTTTCATGTTTGTAGAGCCTTCGTTAAACTGTTCGTTAGTGTTATTGGTGGCCGTGAGGATGTCTGTGCTATTATTGTTCCTGGTGTCGCACTTGTCGCATCTAGCATTATTATTGTTGGCCTCGTTGTTGAAAAGGGTCTTTCCAGCACATGTATAGATGTTTGCGTCCACGTTCATCTTATTACCATCATATATGTAAGCGTTGGCCTCGGGGATCATTTTTCCGGGGTGTGTGTGCATGATAGTGTTAACGTTCTTTCCAGCACAAGTGTAGTTGAAGTTTGCGTCGAGGGGCAACTGCGACGTCGGTGAAGGACGCTGCGACGTCGGTGAAGGACGCTGCGACGTCGGTGAAGGACGCTGCGCCACTTTCAGGGACATCGTTGAATTATCCAGCTGACTGCCGTGTCTTCCTAACTCAGCACATTCGTTTTTCTCTAAGTCACCATTAATGTGACTGTTGTCCTGTTGCTGCTGCTGGTAGTCAGCGCTACAAAACTCATCATTTTCTGGAGGGAAAATAAAACATCTTGATAATGCACTCAGTAAAGCGAAAGCAAGGGCTTCCACGGAGATAAGGGCTTCTGGAGGATGGAAGCTAGACGACAAGCAAGCCAACAGTGTTCAACAAATGGTTTCAAGTAAACTCTCCTTGGTGTCACTATACTGAACAGCAACTTCATGAAAACTAGACTTCAACCATATTATATTCGCCTCAGCAAAGAAGGCAAGAACCTTAAAAATCAACGAATTTAAGTCTTTACTTAAACTTGTTATGGTCCGAGGAAAAGACCTTTATAAACCACATGAGAGGGCGGGTGATGGGAGCCTTCATGACGATGAAGAGCACTATTTAGGTGCAGTTGGAACTATCATCTTTAGTACTAAGATTAATACCTCTCTTCCCTCGGCGCTGCACGACCCCGTCTAGCGCTTCCTCGTAATTATATTTAGCAGATTCTAGTGATTCCGTTTTCTTCTCAACCCTATATCCCAGACTGCCCCCCCCCCCCTCCTTCACTAATCACCCATTGGTTGACCTCAAATTTCATTCCCGGGAAAGCGCTAAAAACCGTATTAAAGAATCATACATACCCTTGCTAACGAGGCCGAGAATGAGTAGGGAACTCAAACTGCCCCCACGACACCATCCTTGAAGAGTATTTACCTTCAGGTCAACGCTGTCAGGCCCAGCTCTGCCACAACACAATCTCTGCTACTATGTTTATGACCCTAAATTTCATTTTAATCAAGGAGAAACTCTAAAACTAAGTGAATGGGAGGCACTGAGGTTCGATCCAAGGAAAGAGACAATACATTTCTTTTTACCAAGAGTCCATCACCTACATAAAGGCTCCTCGAGGGATTTATCACAAACAATATATACATATATTCACTTCATAAGTGTATACTTGTATACACCCTCTTAACACAATTTAAATTACGTTTTAGTGAAGCGCTAAATCCGTAATGATCATTAAGCACAAGACGGAGGCTCGATCCTCCGTCCGCTAGACGCTAGATATCCTATGCTCGCAGCCATAGTTAAAAGTCGACAAACTCCGGTACGGCAGTTAACAGTCTGGTTGATCATGTTCTGAATCACTGCGAGGCTTGGGCATGGATCGGGCGCGGGGGCGTTGACCTCCGAAACCCTCCAGGTATACAGCTACATAGCCACAAACTCCGGTACAGCTACATTACCTGTACACTTAATAAGCGAGTGAGCAAGTTCCTCCAGAGTGTTTTCACCAATTTTAAGGTAGACGAGACTGCTGTCCAGACAGTCGACGCTGCTCTCCGCCTCTGACGACATGGTTACAGACGATTTCTCGTGAGCAAGGGGTAAAATTTGCTGTCTCTCTAACTTTTCTCTTCCGCCAGCTTTCTTAAAACAACCACAACAAGGCTAACTGTGTCTTCCTGGTCGAGCGTGGAGACACACTGCGCTACTCAGAGTAATACTTAGTGGTAATGATGCACGAGAATTTTATAACACCACCTTGGTAACTAACGTAAATTAATTCGTGGTTTTATTTAGGAGGTTTTGCTTCTCAGCGCCATCTGTTGCCTGGATTATCTTTACGTCAAAAAAAGAGAGAGAGATGAGTCCTCTCGGTTGTGACAGTCTACCCCTGAGCTGCAGGTCACAGGCAGCTCATAACAGAACGCAACACGAGGTAGATAGGATTAGAGCATGAGAACTATTATGAAGAATTAAGACCAATGCCAACAAGTCTATAATTATAAACTTATTCCCATCATAGACATGGCATCCCTACTCCTGTCGAACTCAGAACCACTGTCTCACGAACACCTATACCACACACTTCATCCACAGTACTTGGAGTTAACCTTGACTGCAGGCTACGCATGCAAACTCACATCACACCTAAGACAGCTGTGGCGAGAATTGCAATCTCTCAGCTTTGTAAGCTGAGAGGTGCACAAAACTCCACCAATACATTGCTCTAATCGGACCACTTATCACATACACTAATTTTTCTCTAACTCTGACTGCTACAACGAATCCAGAATGAGGCATTGCGCTGGGTGCTGGACGTGAGATGGCAGGACTATGCCACGAGCGAGTCACTCCACCTCAGGACTGGCATACCAGCTCTGAACGTCTTCTGCAAAACACTAGGTGACAGACAACTTGACAGACTTGAGACATACTATGACTCATGGACTGCCTTTCTTCCTTGACGACACTATCAGACGCCCTCACAACCTTCAAAACCTTTTCTGAGCTCTTTACAATCCTGTTCCTCTACCAATTTACACTTAAACTTCTACTTAAAGCCATTTTTCTTGCCCTTTCAATGCCTAGATGGTCTAAAGCAACTACCATCCTTTGCTTTAATATCTTCCATCCTCACTATACAAATATCATAGCCCTGGACGTGCGTCTCTGTGCAGTTCAGTTGAAGAACTTTGCCTAGAGTCATCTGGGGCCACCACACCGTCCGGTCTTTTGGCGACCTTGTCCGACCAGTCTTGAACAGGACAGTTTGAGGATCACAATCCTTACACAAGCCTTACAATGACATTGTTATTGGGTTTAGCCCCAGCACTTTTCCTTTCTCTGTAGTTCTTTCCTCTCTTCCATCTATTCTCCAACTATTCCCACTTCCCCCTCACCCTTAGTGGGTCCTTACCTGCGAGCCCTTCTAGTTCTAACATATATATATATATATATATATATATATATATATATATATATATACATTTTATGGTGGTAATAAAACCAATTTTAGAATAAAATTTTATATTATATTCATAACCATAACTTTTAAAGGGGAGGAGGGGCAAGACAGCAGAAGACCTCAGTCTTCAGGAGCTCAAGCTGTGGGTCATTATATGACTAAGACCCGCGTCAGGAAACACTTGACAAACCTAATACCTTCCAACCATTAATATTCACACTTTATATTAATTCATAAAGTTGTAATGAATTGTAATTGCTCGCCTTAACAATCATACAATACTGATCCAGAATACAATAATGAATCAGCAATACTCACCTAAATTACCATTAAAAATATTACTAGACTGACCTGCATGAAACGATGTAAGATGACACTGATTCTCACATCACTGTGTACACATGCTGCTCATGAACGTACTCTCACATCACTGTGTACACATGCTGCTCATGAACGTACTCTCACATCACTGAGAGGAGTGTTCCAGCTCAGCTGAGCACCTGAGCGGTGGCACAATAGCCATTTAACTGGACGTGTCAGCAGATGGGTCTATGAAAGATGAATCGAATCATAGAATTGATGAGGGGAAAAGGGTGAGTGGTGCACTTGGGAGTCTGTGGAGACAAAGAACTTTGTCCGTGGAAGTAAAGAGGGGAATGTATGAGAGTATAGTTATACCAACACTCTTATATGGGTGTGAAGCATGGGTGATGAATGTTGCAACGAGGAGAAGGCTGGAGGCAGTGGAGATGTCATGTCTGAGGGCAATGTGTGGTGTGAATATAATGCAGAGAATTCGGAGTTTGGAAATTAGGAGGAGGTACGGGATTACCAAAACTATTATCCAGAGGGCTGAGGAGGGGTTGTTGAGGTGGTTCGGACATGTAGAGAGAATGGAACGAAACAGAATGACCTCGAGTGTATAAATCTGTAGTGGAGGGAAGGCGGGGTAGGGGTCGGCCTAGGAAAGGTTGGAGGGAGGGGATAAAGGAGGTTTTGTGTGCGAGGGGCTTGGACTTCCAGGAAGCATGGGTGAGCGTATTTGATAGGAGTGAATGGAGACAAATGGTTTTTAATACTTGACGTGCTGTTGGAGTGTGAGCAAAGTAACATTTATGAAGGGATTCAGGGAAACCGGCAGGCCGGACTTGAGTCTTGGAGATGGGAAGTACAATGTCTGCACTCTGAAGGAGGGGTGTTAATGTTGCAGTTTTATAAACTGTTGTGTAAAGCACCCCTCTGGCAAGACAGTGATGGAGTGAATGATGATGAAAGTTTTTCTTTTTCGGGCCACCCTGCCTTGGTGGGAATCGGCCGATGTGTTAATAAATAAATAAAAATGATGGCGGGTTTAGTTAAGACGGTGAGTTTGCTTTACTAATCTTATATTCACTGTACTTTTTACATACCTATGTTATAAGGTAACTCTAAATATATTGCATTAAGGAAGAAATCACAATAAAACGCGTGATTGTAAATATGAAAAATTTACATGTGTTTACACGCATCCTCTGAAGATGTGTGTAAGCACATGAAGCGCTCTGGTTTTATTTCCTATATTCACTATGGTATTTTTTTATATTGCATTACTTTAATATAGTTTCCTCCGGTAGCACATACCTCCACACACTGCTTAAATACTTATAATATGAGACATTCCCAATACAGAAAATGCTTCAAGGAACATTGATTCAGAGACAGCATGAACCTGCTGCTGTGCCCAGTAGATCACGACACCTTCAGTTAACATTGTAAATATTCACTACTATTGTTTAGTTTTTTAAGAAAGTCTTGTGGCCACCAGATGCTGGTAGAACCATGATTTTTGTCAAAGGACTTTCCTCTCGTAGAGCCAAATACCGAGGAGCAGCAGGGCGAGGGAGAGACAGAAGACCCATGTGATGGTGAAGTAGAGGGGGAACACCATCGCCGTCACCACCGACAGCAGCAGGTTGTTGAGAGCCGCCAGGTAGTCCTGTGATCAAAGACTTTACTTAATATAGAATCATACTAAGTTAATGGTAATGTTCACGTTAATTATCAGTTCAATCACTTGGCACTCCACGTTAATTAGTTTGTCACATGCTGATGTTAAAAATAATGGAATACATTTTAGTAAATTAAATGTTATTATGATATATATTGCCTTAGCGATGCTGTCGAGGTTCCTGATAATGAGAGGAACACAAAGTCCAGCCAAGGCTGATGCCACCACAGCAGCCAGAACCCGCAGAAGGAGAGTCGAACTCCGTATTACACTCTGTGTGATGATACAAATAATAATAACATCAATAATAACAATAATAACAACAACAATGATAATAATACTATACAAGTAAATTTAATGAAACAATTAGCAAATGACATAAATAAAGATGAGACTGAGAAATTACCGGTGGTCCAGGCGCTGGGGGACCCCCCCCCCTACTGCTTTATTACTTGCCCAGACCAGATCAGACCCTGATCCACCACGAGGTCTGGTCTCAGATCGGGCCACGGGGGCATTGACCCCCGAAACCCTCTCCAGGTATACTACAGATAATATAAATAAATCCCGGTGATCCACCTTCAAGAGCCTTATTAGTGGACTTCTCACATCGTTACTCTAGATACATTGTTTATGGGACGTGGTTGACCAAACACAGAACCTGGACTCGAGACATTGTTATCACGCTAAGCCCGTAGGAGGCACGCAGCACCTGGGCAGTAGGATGGGGGGGGCCCCTCCTGACGAGGAGACTCACCTGCAGAAGCGACAAAAATGAGTTGTAGTCCAGCTGAAGAGGAAGAGCTATGGCCCCCAGCAGCGATCCCCACAGGTACAACCACGCCTGCTGCTCGCAGAAGCTACGCTCGTTGTTCTTCAGCAGCAGCTGCCGCAGGGAAGAGGGCGTCGTTTTTAACAGGAGCTGCTCTAGAGAGACTAGATAGACATCGTAAGCAGGAAGAAAACAGCTATCATACCCCAAGACGGACACCCATTAAGAGCTGTATTCTCTCTGCACCAGACTGAAAGACAACTTTCTATCAGTGACGATTTATTTATTGTTTTGTTTTGCTCTTTTCCAGCCGGAGTTTGATCCCAGGACCTCGGTGATTAGAGCCGCGAATTTCACCATTATCCCATGACAGTTCATCATAAATACAGCAGACCCCACTTTACAGCACTTTGCTTTACGGTGTTTCACTAATGAGGCAGTTTTCAATTATACCCATTCTTCATTTATTCAGACTTTCTATAATAAATATATTCACCACTCACTGTATGCTAAGGACGAAAATATTTTAAAGTAAGTACAATTATCACTGCTGTAAAGTGAATTCGCTGTAAAGTGAAACAACTTTTTTTTGCTTACAAATGCATATGAAAGCCTGATAACATGTTCACATTATCATATATTATATATTTTATATTAGAGCTAGGCTCTATTACTCAATATATGATAATGTAAACATGTTATCAGGCTTTCATTGAATGTGAAAATGGAAGAAAAAAAAAGGGCTATGTGTCACTTTACAGCGATTTTAGCCCGGAACCCAACCTGCTGTATAAGCGGGGTCCTCCTGTAGATTCCATTAATATTGTTGTCATGGCAGTTGTAACACCGCTGGTCCACACGGTAACTCACTCACCTCGACGGCGACAGAAGCGGCGGTAGAGAGGAGAGCGCACACTTGCGAGTAGACCAGGACGGCGGAGGTGACGGAGGTGCGGCTGCCGGGGAGCAGCTGCGACGCCCTTGCCAGCGCTACGCTGCCCACCACCAGCAGGCAACCCACCAGCTGTACCCACGTCACCTTCCGACCGAACACTATCTGCGGCCCCAGGGTCCCGGATGTGAAGATTATTATTGTTATTATAATAATAATAATAATAATAATAATAATAATAATAATAATTTTGACGAAGCTTTCTTCGAGCAACCTCTTTTTTATCCAGGCTTTTTATTGAGTCTTTTTTATCCAGTCTTTTTATTCAGTCTTTTTTTATCCAGTCTTTTTTATCCAGTCTTTTTATCCAGTCTTTTTTTATCCAGTCGTGGACTCGCTGCCTCATCCACTAGCATAAGAGTGTGTACCTTGGCTAAGGCTCTTGATTCAAGCAGCTGGAGCTGCCACGGATCAAACTCGATTGCCTCCCATTCTCCAGGCACTGTATAGCCCCTACAGGCCTAGCGCCGCCCCATCTAACAGTAACTAGATGTGTTTCTGTCGCTGTGCGATCCAAGGAAAACATCCCCGTATCTTACAAGCTCAGCCCTTTGTAGCTCAATGATAAGAGGAAAGTAACCCGTAACCCCACAAGCCCAACCCTCTCCGCTTAAAGATATCATTGAAATATACAAGTGGATGATGGGCATAAACAAAGGCGATGTAAATAAAGTACTGAGAATATCGAATCAAGAACCAGGAATATCAGATTTAAGCTGGATAGATTTAGATTTAGAAAGGACATAGGTAAGTGCTGCTTTTCAAACAGAGTTGTTGATGGATGCAACGATCTTCCGAGCAGGGTAATAGAGGCTAAAACCTTGGGTAGCTTTAAGAGATTGGACAAATATATGAGTGAGAAGAGGCTGAGTGTGATCAATATTTGAGGTACTGAAGCTAATTCTTGCGAAGCTTTGGGGAAATGTTGGACAAGTGGTTTTGAGAATGACCTGCCTTGTATGGGCCAGTAGGCCTGCTTCAGTGCTTCTCCATTCTTATGTTCTCATGCAGTTAAATATCGACGTTGAAGATCTGTGGCCAGTCAGAAGTAACACACACAAGGTATCACATGGAAATTAGTAGTAATATTTCTTCAATTAAAAACAATGGCAAATTTTCACTTTCTGGTCACAGACCGGGCCTCGGGGGCGTTGACCCCCGAAACCCTCTCAAGGTATACTCCAGGTATATGACTCAAAACTAATTGTTAACCTTTCACTGTGAAACGCCAGCTCTGAAAGTTTAAAATCAATTGGAAGAGGCATTCCCTAGTTAACACAGAGACCAATATCACAAACCTTCGACGCCAAGTCATTAGCGTTGAAAGTTTGAAGCTGATCGGATGAGGCATTCACCAATTATCGCATGAAACCCGGTATTTTAGTTTTCCCCCAAATTTCACCAATAACCCCCTACCTACGGGTTTAGCGCATAATTATAAAGAATAGCAGTTACGTGTACAGTGGACCCACCAGGTAGGAGGCGGTGGTGTAGAGAGTGCGAGTCTGGATGAGTAGCATCCACAGTGGCGGAGTGACTGTTCTGAGGGAGACGAGGTAGAGGATATTGGTGAAGAAGTAACAGAGTGCTGGCACGCTGAAGGTGCAGGAGGGCCGCCACCTGGACACCGGCGCCTGACTCACCTGGTAGGCGGGTGATAGAAAAAGAAAACAAATTAAAAAGTTGTGAAATATTAGAAGCTCTATCCTACTTCCGTTAATAGCTGGATAAAACATGCAATGTAATGGTGCTCACCTGGGAACTGGTCTCCCGATTTCCATGACGCTAGTGTGGCCTGCCGTCTACGTCAGGATGCCTGAGAGACAGCATCCTGACGCAGGATGCATGACAGGTAACATCCTCCACCACTCCGTGTGCTGAACTACCCTTACAGATTTTGAGCTTCATAGAGTGTGAGAGTAATAAAATAAGTTATCCGAAGTGTCAGTAAAGATGTTTTGAATATAAGAGTACGAGTAACACACAGCTTACCGCTGCCCAGAAGAGAACCATGATGAGTTTGGTGAGTTCTGTGAGGAGGACGATGAGTGTAGAGGACACAGGAACCTCGTCCTCGCTGCTTATCGATAGATGAAAGTTGCTCATTTGCTTCCCAGTCTGTAAATGCATTCATTAGTGTCATCACTTGTGAATCTTACACCTAACCTAACTTGTGTTGGGCAAGAGGGTTAGGTTATCAGAGAGATAATATTTTATTCAGATTTTTAATCTCGGAGGGTCTGCCACTTAGGATAACCCAAGAAAGTGCGTCATCGAGTATGTCTGTCTTATTTCCATTGGCGTCCTTCAATCTTGTCCTTCAGGATGCCACCCACACTAGTCGACTAACACCCAGGTACCTACTTACTTGCTAGGTGAACAGGGACAGCAGGTATAAGTAAACATACCTAATGTTTCACCCTTGACGGGGATCGAACCAATGAAAGATAGTTAAGTGCACATTTTTTACAGGCCAAGCGCTTTAATTCTACATTAGATCATTCAGAGGTTGTATCTAAGCTATCCACCAGTCATGGCTGATGGACTGACTATCTCGTCTTCACATCTCTACTGCTTCTGCCAGCTTTTCTGTACTCGACTGAAGAAGCCTACTGTGTAGGCGAAACGTTTAGGAATTATGGTACTTAACTGTTACACATGTGTCTTACTTACCAACCTATCGGTATTGTATACCACTTTAATATTTAGCCAACACAACAGTACATATGTACTGCTATGTGAACTAGGGTATCGGGTGGAAGGAGACTCGCCCATACTTGTAGCCCACTATTATAATTATTCTTAAATATTTATACAGTGTTAACAATGTCATGAGTACCAGTCAGTGGGAATAGACGAACCCACTTGAAAACATAAATAAAAAAAAACAAAAAATGAGTTGCATATTCTGACCTTCAACTGAGGTCCTATGCTGGAAAGGACCTCTTTTTTTTGTCGAAATGTGCAACCCCGATTCATTTCTTGTTTCATTTATGTTAAACATAAATGCCAATGTCTCCTAAAGAGAGATCACTCTACACGCCCTCACTAAACATCTCTACAGTGCCCTACATGTTACTTACCTCCATCAGCATGTAGACTACAATGAGCAGCAGGGACCTCCGCAGGTCAGACTTCCTCTCTAGTGTCAGAGGAGCTGGGACGACCTGTTCCACCTTAGCTTCCTCGTCTCCGACTGTGTTACTCTCAACTGAAGTCATGGCTGTGGTAGGGCTTGTCAACAAGATCACACACTCGCAAACACACACTTAATATCACTGTTTCTTCATCCACATTATCAAGTCACTATTCACATAACATACAAATTGGAGAAGGAACCAGTCGATGTTCCGTCCACATATTGAGAGGATCATAACGAAAAGTCTTGTGTTTCCACGAATGACATTATGTTACTTCTTGTCTCTTTTGAGATCACCGGGAGAAACACTGTCCACAATCACTAGTAATTATAAATTACAGAATTGTTAATAAGTGATGGACATACATATTACAATGTAGATCAAAATTAGTTCTAATTATATTTTGTAATGCAATAATCGTGAACAAGCGATACAAGATGAAAAACAACCACAGGGGGAGTTGAATGATAGCTCTAGGCCTTTCGCGTTGCAATCAACACATCATCAGGAGCTTGCAATGTTGCAGAAATTAGTAGAAAGGCCCAGCAGATCTGTTCAGAGGAACGTTTTTAATCAGTAAAAACGTTTTTAATTCAGAGGAACGTTTTTAATCAGTAAAAACGTTTTTAATTCTGAGGAACGTTTTTAATCAGTAAAAACGTTTTTAATTCTGAGGAACGTTTTTAATCAGTAAAAACGTTTTTAATTCAGATGAACGTTTTTAATCAGTAAAAACGTTTTTAATTCAGATGAACGTTTTTAATCAGTAAAAACGTTTTTAATTCAGAGGAACGTTTTTAATCAGTAAAAACGTTTTTAATTCATAGGAACGTTTTTAATGCTGGGACCTCTTACTCATTGCTGCAATATTGCAAGCTTCTGATGATGCGTTGATTGCAACACGAAAGGCCTAGAGCTATCAATCAACTCCCCCTGTGGTTGTTTGGCATCTTGTATCGCTTGTTCGCGATTATTGCATTACAAAATATAATTTGCTTACAGCTAATGTGAATATTGTTGGAGAATACATTTTATTTAACAATTATGTAAATATAGGCCCCTAGTGGGTTTAGCGCTTGGTTTTGATTATAATAATAATGTAAATATAGTCAGGTCCTAGCGTGTAGGTTCTAATTATTTGATCACTGATGTACTGAATCGCTTATAGGAACTCACCTGTCACTCCCCTAGGTCACAAACAAGCCTGCACTGTCGTTACTACATCCACTCGAAAACCTGCACTAACCGTCATATACATACAACAGACTGGGTAAAATTAAGTCACCCGATTCGTAAGGTTTGTACAACGCCTGCACCAGGACGATCAGTTGACACCGAGGCAGCTGAGTCAGTAATGAAAGTAATGGTAGACGGATGTGATAGTCTTAGCAGAACTTATGGTAACCAGAGGTAGAACCACAAGTACACACAACTCTGTGAGTGGCAGTGCAATAACGCCAGTAGTAAGATAGAATCAGTACCATTCACTAGAAGTAAATGTAATCTACTTCTTCCATTCAGTTTCATCTCTCCTGTAAATTCCATTTTGTTATTTTTCAATATGATATGGTATAATCCTCCCCCCAACCCTGTTTTTCACTCTAACAGTGAATGAGTGAGGATAGAGCTTCTGTTTTTTTATTCTTGTCTCATTTACATAGATAATACGCGATAGTCTTTAACAGTCTCTAATCTAGATAGTTTTTCTTAGATACCCCTCAGTATGGGCTATACGAGTTTTCTGTTGTCTGTCCTTCGTACTCCCATGTACAAGAACCCTTCCCCTCCCCAAACCTTCCTTTCCCGTCACTTAGCAATGTCACTTACAGGCCTACACGACCCCCACCTCATTTCACAAAGTCAAAAACAATCCTACACTATGTAGATGAATGGTTCAGAGAACCGACAAGTTGATAAATTAGACACATATGCAACACTTGGGTATCTTTATTAAGGAAACGTTTCGCCACACAGTGGCTTCATCAGTCCAATACAAAGTAGAAAGTTGAAAGGAGAGGAGGAGTTTGAGGTAATCAGTCCCTCGGCCTGGAGTCGATGTGTTCCTTAATAAAGATACCCAAGTGTTGCATATGTGTCTAATTTATCAACTTGTCGGTTTTCTGAACCATTCATCTACACCCTGTCTGACACAGCAACATCTTGGGATCTTGATACAAACGGATTCTTCAACACTTGTCCAACCTTTGGACGAAGACCTACTTCGACTAGTGGATGGTACCACTATGACCCCGCTTCCTCCTGCTTCGCCTCACCTGTCTACAGTATATAAGCAAATTTTATTGCCCTATGCTGTACTTACTACAAGATTGATGGACTGAACACATCGACTCCAGGCCGAGGGACTGATTACCTCAAACTCCTCCTCTCCTTTCAACTTTCTACTTTGTATTGGACTGATGAAGCCACTGTGTGGGGAAACGTTTCCTTAATAAAGATACCCAAGTGTTGCATATGTGTCTAATTTATCATTCCTACACTACATTGCACTTCATTCCACAGACATACACGACCCACCCGTCACTTCTTTAGGCCAGACATGACCCACCCATCACCCCAATAGGCTAGATACACAGGGCTACACGACCCACCCATTACTTCGCACTAGGCTAAACACAGACCTACACGACTCACCCATTACTTCATACTAGGCTAGACCCACAGGCCTACACGACTTACCCATTACTTCACACTAGGCTAGACACACAGGCCTACACGACTCATCCATTACTTCACACTAGGCTAGACACACAGGCCAACACGACTCACCCATTACTTCACACTAGGCTAGACACACAGGGCTACACGACTCACCCATTACTTCGTACTAGGATAGACACACAGGGCTACACGACTCACCCATTACTTAACACTAGGCTAGACACAGGCCTACACGACTCACCCATTACTTCACACTAGGCTAGACACACAGGCCAACACGACTCACCCATTACTTCACACTAGGCTAGACACACAAGCCAACACGACTCACCCATTACTTCACACTAGGCTAGACACACAGGCCTACACGACTCACCCATTACTTCACACTAGGCTAGACACACAAGCCAACACGACTCACCCATTACTTAACACTAGGCTAGACACACAGGACTACACTATTCACCCATTACTTCGCACTTGGCTAGACACACAGACCTACACGACTCACCCATTACTTCGTACTAGGATAGACACACAGGGCTACACGACTCACCCATTACTTAACACTAGGATAGACACACAGGCCAACACGACTCACCCATTACTTCGCACTAGGCTAGACACACAGGTGTTTAGACGCCAGGTGAGCGACGTGGATCACAGCTGACTCTCAGGAGTTTGCATCAAGTTTTCCTCCTTATTGGAACATCAGCTGAGCATCACCTCCACTACCACAACTACCACCATTCCCACCACCACCATCACTACTACCACCATCACCACTATCACCCTCACCACCACAACTACCACCATTCCCACCACCACCACAACCACCCTCACCACCACAACTACCACCATTCCCACCACCACCACAACCACCCTCACCACCACAACCACCCTCACCACCACAACTACCACCATTCCCACCACCACCACCATCACCACTACCACCCTCACCACCACAACTACCACCATTCCCACCACCACCACAACCACCCTCACCACCACAACTACCACCATTCCCACCACCACCATCACCACTACCACCCTCACCACCACAACTACCACCATTCCCACCACCACCACCATCACCACTACCACCCTCACCACCACAACTACCACCATTCCCACCACCACCACAACCACCCTCACCACCACAACTACCACCATTCCCACCACCACCATCACCACCACAACTACCACCATTCCCACCACCACCACCATCACCACTACCACCCTCACCACCACAACTACCACCATTCCCACCACCACCACAACCACCCTCACCACCACAACTACCACCATTCCCACCACCACTATCACCCTCACCACCACAACTACCACCATTCCCACCACCACCAGAACCTGGCTATATCCACCAGCTCACCAGTAGTTCACTCTTCCTGATTGTCTTCTTACTGTTTTATTGCCGTCTACGTCTCTTTCTCAGCTTATACACGCTGAGAGAAATACATTGTTGTTGTTATTATTATTATATTTAAAGCACAAATGAAATACTTCGAAAAAAAAATGAACTGGTCAATTAGCAAGACCTCATTTAAATTAAGGCCTTTCTAACATTTTCTCTTACATGTTTACAGGTATCACTAGAGACAGTGATACCTGTACACTGAAACAACCAAAACTGGAGATGACATCGCCAATGGCGAGTCAGCTATTTGGGTTGTAATGTGTGACTTAATGGTTGTATGTTAACTAACGGGATTAATGGCAATGCCCTACCCCCCAAAAAAAAAAAAAAAGACCCCACTCAGAGTAAAATCTAATTCATGGGGGGTTCATTTGTACCTATGATCAGTTTTTATAACATTTTTTTCAGATATGTGCCTTTTCGAATCAGGGCAAGGTGACCAAACAAAAAAATTCACCATCACTCGCGTTCTAGCTTTCTCTTCAGAGACAAAAGTATCACGTCTCAGTAGTAAGCAAACCACATCACCCCATCCGACAAGGTTACTGCAGAAATAGTAATATTAAAGATGGTTTCTTCAGAGATGTGAATCGTCAAACGAGGCGATAGGATGGAGCAGGTGTTAGTTAGTTACCATTTTGTCCTAGGCACATGTCGATTTGACACTAGGCCTGTTGTATGTATGTGTGTGTGTGTGTGTAAGGAAACACTTCGAAATGTTTCCGCCCCGCCGGGAATTGAACCCGGGCCCTCCGTGCATCAGGCGAGAGCTTTAGCCATCAGGCCACCGGGGCTGTGTGTGTGTGTGTTTAGTTAGTTGCCATTTTGTCCTAGGCACATGTCGATTAGACACTAGGCCTGCTGTATGTATGTGTGTGTGTGTAACGAAACACTTCGAAATGTTTCGGCCCCGCCGGGAATTGAACCCGGGCCCTCTGTGCGTGAAGTAAGAGCGCTAGCCACCATGCCATCGGGTCGAGACTCTGTGTGTGTGTGTGTGTGTGACTTGTAATATTAAGCTGGCAATGTGGGCCAAGACAACTGTGTTACACGTTGCGAGCTATGCCACCGAAACAAGTGAAAATTGAGGGCGGCCTCAGATCTCATCTGAGGTTTGGGAATGTACCTCCGATCCTCTCTCTGGAGGTGTTGGGCAACCCTCACCTCATTTAAGTTTTGGCTGTGGTGCCGCGGAATCCCGATGGAAAACTCCGAGCTGCGGGTATCACAAGTGCAAAGTTGAGAACGAAAAAAAATGTGTCTTGTTGATGGAGGATATGAGTGAAAAAACAAAATGTGTGATCTTGGAAGCCAGCGTCATTGCGAAAGAAATGCAGAATGGTGTGATCTCTTGTGACTTGTGAAGCGACTGTGAGTCCTGCTGGGGCGCTGCGACAACTGTGCTATACATTGTGAGTCATGGGCACCATAACAGTTGAAAAAGTTGAGACTGAACAACTGTGAGCTGTTGGGGGCAACGATTTGTTGCGGGCTACGACTGAAATATCCCTTTGTTGTACCACCGAAAACGAGAAAAAAAAAACGCGTCCTGCTGCCTAACATGAGTGAAAATCCCGAGCCCCCCTGCAGCACGCCTTGATCCGCTGCGGGTGCCTGTCCGTCCTGTGGGCATCACTACTGAAAAACGCGTCCATGCGTGTACATGTGCGCGTGTGAGAGAGAGAGAGAGAGAGAGAAAAAAAAAAACACTGACCCGTCCGTCAACTCAGGAGTCAACAGACTCACCTCCTCCCCGCCCCACGGGTCCCAGTGCACCCTTCCCAAATCAAAGCATAGATCAGCGGTGGGCAAGCTCGTCCACAAGACGACCCACGTACATTACAACTACAATCTCAACTTTTTGGGGCACCTGTACAACGCAGCACGCATATTCAATAGTGCATGCTGCATCCCCCTGCCGTTGTACTATCTAAAACAAGAAAAAAATGTGGGTGCTGCGCTCCGCGAGCTATGAGTGAAAAAACAATATCAGTGGTGCACGGCAGTGCACGCTGGTGAAAGTGAGGTGCACGGCAGCGTACGCTGGTGAAAGTGAGGTGCACGGCAGTGCGCGCTGGTGAAAGCGAGGCGCACGGCAGCGCGCGTGCTTCCTAACATCCCTTTGACTCATCTGAGTCTTCAGCTTCCAGTTGTGTCCCCTTGTTTCTGTGTTCCCTCTCTGGAACATCCTGTCACTGTCTACCTTGTCGATTCCCCGCAGTATTTTGTATGTCGTTATCATGTCTCCTCTGACCCTTCTTTCCTCCAGTGTTGTTAGTCCTATTTCCCTCAGCCTTTCTTCATAGGACAGACCCCTGAGTTGTGGAACTAACCTTGTCGCAAACCTTTGCACTTTCTCTAGTTTCTTTACGTGCTTGACTGTGTGTGTGTGAGTGTGTGTACTCACCTAATTGTGGTTGCAGGGGTCGAGACTCAGCTCCTGGCCCCGCCTCTGCGCTGCCCGCTACTGGGTATCTGCTTTCCCTGCTCCATGAGCTTTATCATACCTCGTCTTAAAACTGTGTATGGTTCCTGCCTCCACTATGTCTTTCTCTAGACTATTCCACTTCCTGACTACTCTGTGGCTGAAGAAATGCTTCCTAACATCCCTTTGACTCATCTGAGTCTTCAGCTTCCAGTTGTGTCCCCTTGTTTCTGTGTTCCTTCTCTGGAACATCCTGTGTGTGTGTGTGTGTGTGTGTGTGTGTGTATGTGTGTGTGACTAGATGAAGATCTGTTGAACACTGAACAGCACTCCACATGTCACACCTGTCCCCTGAGTTGCACATATCGTACCTGTGCCCTGAGCTGCACATGTCGTACCTGTGCCCTGAGCTGCACATGTCGTACCTGTGCCCTGAGCTGCACATGTCGTACCTGTACTCTGAATTTCAACCCAGTAATTGCCTCATAATAATATATTCATGACTTAGCGCATTAGTAACAGGGTAACTATATTTATTATTTACAGCCACACTTAAAAACATCGTTTTATTTATCATTTTGGGTTATAGAGGAGTCACTGCTTAAATTTTAGTGTCCGGAAAAGTATGGCGATACTGACAGTATGTAGATGAAGACACACATGAACATCTCAAGACATTTATTGAAGAAACGTTTCGCCATAAGTGGCTTCTTTAGTCGTAGCACGGCGACAACTAAGAAACGAGTATACATAGTGATATAATTGTGTAATGAATTCACATTCCTCTTCAAGGAACCGTGGACTGCATATCCTACTTACCCTTAGAAAGAATCCTATCACGATGTTACTTTTAGTTCTGTTATCGAGTCAGAGTTTGCGTCTTCTGAGAGCACACTGCGCACTCATACTTGGGAAGAACACTCGTCACCTACAACGTATGATTTCATACGTCGTGTACAGGTACTCAAGGACTGTACATCCTTTCTTAAACTATCAAACTAAAGAACCATTGGTAATTTATATTAATTATTTTATTTTATTCAGAGATTAGCAAAAATGTAACTGATTTACAATAATCACAATTACAATATATTGCTTATTCTTACACATTATTACAATATATTGCTTATTCTTACACATTATTACAATATATTGCTTATTCTTACACATTATTACAATATATTGCTTATTCTTACACATTATTACAATATATTGCTTATTCTTACACATTATATCTGTATTGCACAGAGATAAACTTACTGGATAAAAGTAAAATTTATAATAATAATAATAATAATAATAATAATAATAGCGTATATTGATGGTACTCTGGGAAAGCAGACTGCATGGGTACACACGTGTGCGACAACATTGGTTAATACCTACCTACAATATCCTCACCTCACATATAGTATTTGTGCCTGGGATCTACTACACCAAATCACCTAAAACCATTAATAACACAACAAAAAGCCCCTGCGTGAACTAGCACCCATTCCAGTGCCAGACAACACGCTCCTCCTATCTTCAAAAACTCGAACGTACTTAATATATATAAAATATACACTCATAATACTGTGGTCTTACACAATAAGATCACAGTACACAGTTGATATATCACAATATGTAGAACAACCACTGTGAAAAAAAAAATAGTGAAATGACAAGCGCTTTCGTGATTTCTCACATTATCAGTTCCTTTATAACGTGAGAAATTATGAAATCACTCTTGGAATATCAACATTTTTTCACAGAGGTTCTGCACACATATGTCTTTTAGTTACCATTTTGTTCTAGGCACATGTCGATTAGACACTAGGCCTGTTGTATGTGTGTGTCTGTGTGTCTGTTAGTGTGTGTGTGTGTGTGTGTGTGTGTGTCTAGGAGTATATATAGAGAAGAATTCATGTTTCCAAATATATAAACAACGATATATATATTTCGGTAAATATAAACTGAAAGATATGCATGTTCTGGTGCATATAAACCTGATGAAATATACAAGCCAACGTGTATCTGAGAGACAGACATACTTCTGTATATATATATATATATATATATATATATATATATATATATATATATATATATATATATATATATATATATATATATATATATATATATATATATGTCTTTTGAGGAAATTAGTTATTTAATCTGTGATATATCTTTATCTTAATTATTGACTCCGAATAAACATAATAAATTAATAATAAGAGATTTCATAATAATAATAATAATAATAATAATAATAATAATAATAATAATAATAATAATAATAATCACATATTAATATTTTCTACGTAAATGCGTTGAGTTGATTACATTGTGACGTCAGTAACGTTTTGATATAAGCGTCACGATCCATTCTCGCTGACCTTAAACTGCATGAGAATGACTAAGTAGGTCGTGATGAAACCCACCACCTGAAAACGAAAAGAAAATGGATCATTTTTTTTTTTTATATTTTATTTGAAACATATTTCAACATACATAATAATATTACAAAATCCAACCACCAACATAACACTCATCTGAACATGAGGCAACCTCACAAAACTAACTACAACCTTGTCCTCCAATAACATAACGCACAATCAAACTTTATAACCTAACAATGTAAAACATTGTCCTTGCCACCTTGATACAAAAGTACCACTTTGGACACACACACACACACACACACACACACACACACACACACACACACACACACACACACACACACACACACACACACACACTATGATCATTAAACATCGGTTGAGAAGCAACACAGGAGACTTAAGCAACAATATTCAGAAGGAACACACACACACACACACACACACATACCATACAAACAACCAACACAGAGGTGGCCAACCCTTACGCCTTCCCATGAACCCCCCCACCCTAAAAACCAAAAACAAACCCCAACCGAAGCCTATCCCGAAGAACCAACCCCCCTCCTGAACACACAGCCACACACCCCCCTCCTACTGTCGCCCCGTCCAACTTGTAAGAAGTCGACCGTCATCACCCACCCCGCCACACCCCCCAATACACACAAACACATACGTGACCCTACCATACCTAACACAAACACACGGCCCCCAGTCCCGAAAAAAGCCCCCAACAACCCCTATAATAACCACCCACTGTTAGATTTCTGTAAGCCAGACTAAACTTCTCATCCCAACCACCCCCATACACCAGCCTGTTTCTACACTTTGTACGATACATTCTTGCAGCCAGAGCCCTGATCCTTTCCTGGGCCCCCACCTCCCGCAAACACCAAGACCCACACACGAAATCTACCACACAATACATGAGACCTCTCCTGGCACCACCTACCAATCCACCGAAGTCCAGGAAAAGGGCTCTCAACACCTGAGTCCCTCTCCCCCAGCTTGCGTACCACCCCCCATCCATTCCCTCACCGGACCCAAAGCCTCACAGAAATAAATCGCGTGTAGCGCCGTCTCCCCCATGCCACACCTCTCACATCTACCGTCCTGTACCAACCCCATATTGTATAACACCGCCCTGGAAGCGACCGTCCCAAGCAAGAATCTGTACATTTGTTCCCGATCCCTCGCACGTAACCTGAGTCCCCTAAAATCCTCCAAATCTGTACCCAATCGTATACTGGTAAAACCGCCACACCTCTACTACCTGATCCCCTCACCAAAACCCATCATCTGCTTCACCTTCAACTTTTGCGGTTCCACTATGACCAATAAATTTCTCAACAAATCTCTACAGTAGTCAATCTCCTTTCCCCTCCACCACTCCTGCACCTCCCGCAACACCCCACCACTCCATCCCCCTCCTCTCTCCGAAACCCCTCTCCTCACCAGGCATCGTTTCACATACATACAAACCAGCCGCTTCTCCAACCATATTAACCCCAAACCTCCCCTCCCAACCCCATTCCTAACCACATCCTTCCGCAACCAATGCCTCCCATTCGCCCAGATATACTTGAAGACCCTACGTTCAATCTCATTTACATCCGCCCTCAACAGAGGGTACACACCAGCTACATACCAAATCCTACTGTAGACTAACGTATTCACAGCTATAACCCTCTGCCTCAAGGTAAGATCACTCGGTCTCCACGCTTGCATACACATCTTTACCCGGTGCACCACCCTACCCGAATTCACCTCCCTTGTCTGATACCTGTCTCTCATGTACACAATACCACAAATAGTGATGCTATCCACCACCACCCAACCATGGCCCTGACCCAAACCCCCCCCCACCCATGATCCCACCTCCAACAATTTAGATTTCTCACTATTCACACTCAACCCTGTTGCCCCACAAAATGTCCGTAAACACCTTCTAACCGTCTCCAACCCAACCTCACTTCCCAAGAGCACCGTCGTGTCATCCACGTAACCCACGATGCCCTCTATCCCATCGCCCCCCCCTTGCACCCCACGTTCCATTAGACGATAGAAAGGGTCTTGTACGCAAGCAAAGAGAATCTGCGACAGGGGACAACCCTGCCGCAGACCCCTGCCCATCCCCACCACACTCCCGAGCCTCCCATTCACCTGTATTCGAACACACGCCCCCTCATATAACGTCCTAACCCAATCCACAACCCCCTCCCCAAAACCCTGTCTCCTCAACACCTCAAACAAAACCTCTCTTTCCACACTATCATACGCCCCTCTCCAGTCCAAAGCTAGGATGCCCCCTCCCTACCCCTGTCTAAAAGTCCTTAATCCTCTCATGCCCCATAAGCACGCCTCTTCCCGGTATCCCCCCCTGCCCCCCCGCAATCACTCCCTCAAGCACCCTTCTCATCCTGTTACCCAGTAATTTGGCAAAAATCTTATAATCAGCGTTCATAAGCACCAACGGCCTGTAGTTACTCAACCGGTTACCCACCTTCCCTTTCTTCACCAATACCATCACGCCCATTCCCATCCCTGTCCCATCCTCCCAACCCTCCTCATCCTATTCATTACTTCTGTCACACAACCCCTCACACTATCCCAGTTATCCTTGTAGAACTCATTTGCCAACCCATCAATACCAGGAGCTTTCCCTCTACTCATCCCACTTACCGCCTCCCAAACCTCTGCCTCACTAATGACTCCCCACCACCCCTCACACCACTCCTCCAATCTCCCCGTATCCCCTCCATCAGTTCATCACAAGCCTCCCTCCGTACCCCCACACTGCCAAGATACCTCTGAAACCATTTGTCCACGTACACCCCAATCGCTTCCGTACCCTAATTTCCATCCCCGTTCGTAACCATCCACACTCTCCTCCACCTCCACCCTTTCCATCGTCATTCTCTCCTACGCACTCTACATTGTCCCAATACGTGTTTTGAAGGCCTATCCCCACAAAACATCATCAATACCCGCTTGTATCCTACATGCCTCAAACCTCTCATTCTGTATCTCTATCAACCTATTCTTCAATTCCCTTATCTCCCCGTAACCTCACGTCCGCCTCGCGTAACAACTCCGTAATTGGCCTTCAATATATTGTTGCATCCCATATCTCCATCTCGCCTCCTCCTTACCCAAACCTTGATAAAACTTACGAATCTGCGGCTTTCCACCAACACCCACCAACCCACCACATCTTCCTCCCGTCGACCCTGTTCCCATAACCCATCCCACCAACCCGCAAACTCCGCCTATTACCCACACCAGATAACAGCCGCACGTTCAATTTCCAGTACCCCCTGTACCACCTGGCCGCACCTGACCAATCTACCTCAACCAACACCCCCCTATGGTCAGAGAAACCCACATCCACATAATTAATCCTACCTACCACCACTGACCTTGACACATAAATCCTATCTAACCTGGCCCCGTAACCTCTCCTTACAAAAGTACACTCCCCCGGGCCCCCAACCCCAACTACAACCCCCAACCCCGCACTCTGCAATAAATCGCTCAACTCTCCCAACACACACCCGCTTCCCCTAGGCTCAACATCCGCACCCGAATCACGCAATTAAAATCCTCCCACAATCGACACCCCTGGCAAACCCCGAAAAGCATAAATCATTACATCCCTTACAAAGTCCACTTTCACCTTTCTGGAATGATCTGCTGGCATGTAAACACCCAGGAAACATACCCTCACCCCACCCCACTCCCCCTCTACCCGAACAATTCGACCCCCCCCACACTCTTCCCATGCAAATAATGTAAAAAGGGCTAGATTCCGACCGCTACCGCCACTCCTCCCTTTAATTTTCCTGACGAACCAGCATACACCTTGTACCCTTTCAACATCAACTCACTCCCACATCTAAAATTGTGTTCTTGTAAAAAAGCCACATGCACACCATACCTCCTTAAAGTGCCTTCTACCCACGCCCGTTTAAGCTCATCCCGTAACCCATTTACATTTAACGTTAGACACTTGAAAACTCCTGTAAGGATTTGCCCTTAGGCCGCGATGGAGGCTGCGAGACCGCCTTCCCTTACCAGCTTTACCCATCAGCTTCCCACCCTTGATCTGTTCACTACCATGCAACAACCCCAGGTCCTTTCTCGCCACCTCCACCATTGACTTTTTACCTGTCCTCTGTGCTGGTGTTAACATATCTTCACTATCAGTCCCGTGCCCGGTCTTTTCCTGGACCCTGCCACCACTTCCATACTACCATCCATCTCTACACTCTCCTGCCTGTGTACCTCTACCGATACTTGCTCCTGAACAATGGCTTGCTGCTCCGCACAGCTGTTCACCAACTCATCCACCACACCCGCAGCTTCAATCACACCTTCACATGCCTCCCCACTGAGCACCGGCAATGGGTCATCCAACAACTCCTCAATGCCTCCACCAATGGGGCTTCCTCTATGCTGTCAGCCAGCGCCTCGGCGCCAGCAGCAGGCACCTGCCCCTCCGATCGTGGCAGCGTCTGACACACCACCGTCGACCCTTCAACAATCTCACTCCATAATTTAGGTCCAACCTTCTTGTCAACCACCGGGTCCTCCCGCCCTCCTTCGCCCTGGTCTCGTTGTCCAACATCCATTCTCGGTCCTCTCCTCTGCATGCAGTCCGCCGCCACATGCTCATACGCTCCACACAACCTGCATGTCCTCCTCTGTCCCGCGTACGTTACGTAGAGCTGGGTCCTAAAATCCTGCAGGACAACATAAGAAGGAATGGGCCGTCGTAAAGTCATCTTGAGCGAGTATGTCCTTCGAACAGACCTACCAACGGTCCCTCACTCCACTTCCCAGCCATTGCCGCATGCACGATGCCGTAAGCTCCAAAGGCGTCGCTGATGTCCATGGGATCTGATTCTAACGGGACATTCTTGACCTTGATCCACGTGTAGGTACGGGACACGTCTTTCAGTCGTACTTGTAATCCAGAGTGCACTGTATATACCCTGTCTTGATGGCGGTCTACGGTCCTCTCGTAAACTTCAGCCGTCAAGAACTTGACGAAACTCTGTTAACTCCATTTAGAGCTACTCCGTACAAATCTCCTATCTCCAACCCGTAGACATCTCGTAAGATATTAGGCAGCACTGTCGTCACTGTAGCCTGTTGCAACACCCCAGACACCATGTCTATACAGACGGTATTAATCCTGCGTCTGCTCGCCGTCGCCATGTTGACAGAAAATGAAGTTTCCAGTGCTCGCCGCTAGGTGCAGCTCGTGGAACAGCACACCCTCACACCACAAAAGCTGGGTGGCTAATGCTGGATCATTTATCTATATATTATATATATATATATATATATATATATATATATATATATATATATATATCTATATATATATATCTATATATATATATATATATATATATATATATATATATATATATATATATATATATATATATATATATATATATATATATATATATATATATATATATATATATATATATATATATTTATATATATATAATCTCAAAAAAAAAAAAAACGACTCACGAGGGTTGGAAAACATTACTTTCACTGGTATAAACCTTGGTAATTAATACCGACAAATTGGTTTAAAAGGACACGAGAGTAAACACTAGGACATATTTATCAGAAAACGTTCCGGTGCTAGGATCTCAATCACTTCCAGGTCTCAGGACCGAAACGTGTTTTTTTCTAATATGTCCTAGCATTCGTTCAAGTGGCTTTTATCAACCGCAATTTCACTGGAAACTAATCTTACCGAAATTAAGTTGTTCTTGGCGAGCGTAAAGAAGTTGGCCACGTTGAAGTTTGGGTAGACGCCCATAACCTCCATCACACTACACAACTGTAAGTAATCAACATTATATACTTTTTTCCACATATATACGTTTTTTCCCCTTCATATTACAAAGGAAAACAATGCAATATATTCAGTGCTAGAGCATAATTTTATGCAACGAACCAAAAAAATAGATAAAACATACGGAAAATTGTGAAGTGTGTGAGAAATTTCTACCTGATTATTGGAAGAAAAAAAATAGGATGTATTAGAAAAGGGATGTATTTTGTTCTGTACGTTTTCTGTCTATAAGAACAATAAATTAAACGAACAATATAAATTACAGTTTGTATATGATTAAGTACTATTATGATACCACGAGTATGAAAGGAATAATCATGTGGATGAATAAGAAGAGTCATTTTATCATGGGCGAAGATATAATTGATCCTGGACACAGTGGAATCCCATTTAGATGTTTCACGGGGTTTATTTGACAGTAAACCTAGCAGAAGGCTTCCCTGGGTATTTCGAAAGCCTACTAATTTATCGCAAGTTGACTAAAGGCTTTTTGACCTCAGCTCTAATGGAGGCTTCTCTGTCGTGTTTATTAGTGGTTAGCTAGAGAGGCTTACTGGGTGAACTGGAGCTCAGTCAGTCGTGACTAGTTGGGGAGGACTCACGGTTATTGTACGGGAAAGAAGAAACCTGAGGCGTATGGAAGGGAAAATATATTTATTCACGAACAATCTCATCAGCAATAAGTGTTGCGACAGATTCTTCTGAAATTCAAGGGAGGAAAAGACTAATCAAGGTTACGAAGCTTGACTGAAGATTAGACTTAACCAGAGATTGAGGGAAGGGCAAGCTTACCTATACCTGGAGAGAAATATAGCATCGATGATAAGAAAGACACATGCGTGGCAAGTAGGTTGCACGTGTGTCGTATCAACTTGTCAGTATTGTATACCATAATCAAGGACAGAATCCCCTAGACCTTGAGAGAAGTGTAGACTCGCCCAGAGACTGAGGAAAGGGAAGACTTTCCTACCGCTAAAGGGAAGGTTAGACTCACTGGGCGGTGAGTCCAACTAGAGGACTAGAGGTTCTAGGGAAAGGGAAAGCCTCACCTGGTCGTGGGTGCGAGGCGAGACTGCTGTCACTCTGAGTGCTGTCAGTGCACAGTGAATCTTCTCACGCTGAAAAAACAAACAGATAATTATTGCTTTCCATATACAACCACAGTGTCCTTAACTATACTACTGACCTAAAGAACTACGTTAGGTAGAGATGTACGACAACAACATGGAAAGAGTGGAATGCAAAGATGAATAGGGTGTGAAAAATATTTTCTGCTCAAAGTTTCTTTAATTTGAAATATACATATATATATATATATATATATATATATATATATATATATATATATATATATATATATATATGTCGTGCCGAATAGGTAAAACTTGCTATTTTGGCTTAAATAGCAACGCTCTTCTTGCCGAATAAGGCAAGTGAAAATTTGTGTATGCAATAAATTCGCAAAAATCATTCTGAACCTAATGAAAAAATATATTTCATTGTGTTTGTTTATTATTAAATTATTGTAAACTTATCTTAAATATGTTTAGTTGGATTAGGCTAAATTAAATTGCGTTTGTTATAATAAGATTAGGTAAGTATTCTAAGGTTCGTTTAGTTCAAAATTATTATTTTTTACATTATCATAAATGAAAAAAATATATGTTTGCACCAGAGGTGGGTCCCACTCATTAAACGTATAAGAGAAATTTTTATAAAGGACTTAATTTTAAATGAGTTCTTGCTAATTGACCAATTTCACTTATTCAGCACGACATATATATATATATATATATATATATATATATAATATATATATATATATATATATATATATATATATATATATATATATATATATATATATATATATATATATGCTAAATAACCACACCTCGGTGTGTATATGTATACTACAGGTATATTTCCCAATCTAGCTACGTAATTTATATTCAACCTGGCTGCTAAGCTGTATGATTAACAAGCGACTGAAAAAGTCTACCGTTCAGGCGAAACGTTCGGAAATAAAGATATCTAACTGTTGCACATGTGTCTTACTTATCCAAGACAAGTTAGACACTATACAAATATTCTCAAGTATCTGTTAATAAAAATAATGGATTCATAAATAATTTAGTCACTAATCGATGCCCGTCTCTGCCTCGACCTTAAAGAAATAACACTTAAGCTATGATGACTTATTAATTAAAGAAATTATATCGGCATCTATATCTGTTAACTGAGACAACACACAAGGTCGTTACTCCATCCGATTTACGCCGACATAAAAACGGTTAAAAATGTTACAGAAGCGTCATACGAATACCGACAAATTTGAGCACACGAAACTAATGCAGTGCGAGGGGAAACTTTATAAAGCTGGCGAAACGTTGTCATCGAAACGTTGTCATTCGACACTGTGTTGAAGACCTCAGAGTAATTTTTTTTTCAAATTTGTAAACAAATGAGCATTTTTTTTTACATACAAGAATCATCTGGATGACAACTCGACAAATGTGGGACATGTTTTGCACACCGCTGGATGATAAACACGTGAAACAGCGTAACTTTATCATAACGACGTTTCGCTCATTTAAAGCTTTGCTAATGGTATATTATACAATAAATGGAGTATGACAATGCATTGTCATACCCTCGATGTTTCAGATATCTTTGTCATCTGTCATCTACCTGCCATCCCTGTCATCTACCTGTCATCCACCTGCCATCCCTGTCATCCACCTGCCATCCCTGTCATCTACCTGTCATCCACCTGCTATCCCTGTCATCTATCTGTCATCCACTTGCCATCCCTGTCATCTACCTGTCATCCACCTGTCATCCCTGTCATCTACCTGCCATCCCTGTCATCTACCTGTCATCCACCTGCTATCCCTGTCATCTACCTGTCATCCACCTGCCATCCCTGTCATCTACCTGTCATCCACTTGCTATCCCTGTCATCTATCTGTCATCCACTTGCCATCCCTGTCATCTACCTGTCATCCACCTGCCATCCCTGTCATCTACCTGCCATCCCTGTCATCTACCTGTCATCCACCTGCTATCCCTGTCATCTACCTGTCATCCACCTGCCATCCCTGTCATCTACCTGCCATCCCTGTCATCTACCTGTCATCCACCTCCTATCCCTGTCATCTACCTGTCATCCACCTGCTATCCCTGTCATCTACCTGTCATCCACTTGCCATCCCTGTCATCTACCTGTCATCCACTTGCCATCCCTGTCATCTACCTGTCATCCACCTGCTATCCCTGTCATCTACCTGTCATCCACTTGCCATCCCTGTCATCTATCTGTCATCCACTTGCCATCCCTGTCATCTACTTGTCATTCACCTGCTATCCCTGTCATCCACTTGCCATCCCTGTCATCCACTTGCCATCCCTGTCATCTACCTGTCATCCACCTGCTATCCCTGTCATCTACCTGCTATTCCTGTCATCTACCTGCTAACCCTGTCATCTACCTGATATCCCTGTCATTTACCTGTCATCCACCTGCCATCCCTGTCATCTACCTGCTATCCCTGTCATCTACCTGCCATCCCTGTCGTCTACCTGTCATCCACCTGCCATCCCTGTCATCTACCTGCTATCCCTGTCATCTACCTGCCATCCCTGTCGTCTACCTGTCATCCACCTGCCATCCCTGTCATCTACCTGCTATCCCTGTCATCTACCTGCCATCCCTGTCATCTACCTGCCATCCCTGTCATCTACCTGCCATCCCTGTCATCTACCTGCCATCCCTGTCATCTACCTGCCATCCCTGTCATCCCTGTCATCTACCTGCCATCCCTGTCATCTACCTGCCATCCCTGTCATCTACCTGCCATCCCTGTCATCTACCTGCTATCCCTGTCATCTACCTGCCATCCCTGTCGTCTACCTGTCATCCACCTGCCATCCCTGTCATCTACCTGCCATCCCTGTCATCTACCTGCCATCCCTGTCATCTACCTGCCATCCCTGTCATCTACCTGCCATCCCTGTCATCTACCTGCCATCCCTGTCATCTACCTGCCATCCCTGTCATCTACCTGCCATCCCTGTCATCTACCTGCCATCCCTGTCATCTACCTGCCATCCCTGTCATCTACCTGCCATCCCTGTCATCTACCTGCCATCCCTGTCATCTACCTGCCATCCCTGTCATCTACCTGGCTCTGCTGTCAAGTGCTGCGCGACATGTGTCAGTTAAACGAACAGATAAACAGAGATAAACTCTAGTAATATTTCCTATATAAATGATATCGTGAGACAGTCATATGGGTCTCTGAAACAGCTTTTAGAAACATGGATGCAGAGAGGCGGTTGGGAACTAGGCCTAACGGTGTTGCCACACAGTACGCAGTGGTGACTATATCGCAGTGGGAAATATATCGACTAAAGGTACCCAAGTAAGAGAGAAAAGTGACAAGGATAACAGTGATGAATACGGTGATTGAATACAGTGAGTCCAATAGATAAGAGAGGAAACTCTGAGCAACAAGGGAGCAGAACCGGACTTGGTTTGCATGAGACATCTGGCCCTGGTATGCTGGCAGCTGTGGGGATAATCCCTGCTCTGGAGAGCTGAATATCATACATAGTGAACGTAATTCATAGATAGGAAGCTAAATTAGGGTCGTGTGGCAAGAGAGCGCATGCGCTGTCAGCCAACTGTATACATGTACACACGCACACACACATATACACTTGGGATAGTCTTAGTATAGGAGCAGTATAACCTTTAGTTGTTCTAGTATTAGTAATAGTATTATTATTAGTTTTATAATTAGTATTATTTATTTTATAATTAGTGTTAGTATAATTCTAGCATAGTATTAGTATAGTATCCTAGCATAGCAGTTGTCTTGGGAACGCAGGCATAGGTGTGCGGGGATACGAAAAACACACCACAGGGGGGCCACCCCTCTGAAACCTGATGGACAGTCACCCTCCCCACCCCCCTCTACCCCTATACCACCCTCTACCACACTACCACCCCCAATCACCCACCAATCACCCCCCAAGACACCTTCCACTCCCCCGTACCCCTTTCCCTATCTCTCTTCCCCCTGGCTCCTCCCCCTGTCCCCTCTCCACACTTTACTCACAGCTAGGAAGCTAAACCAGGGGGGGTGGGTGGGCGCATGCGCTTCAACCAGCTGAACAAATATACAAATACAAACAGCACACACACACACACAAACACTTTGTGGCATCATCTGATAGTAATTTTAAGCACACAAAAACAGAGACAGGGGGGAAAAAGGGTTAATATGCAGTACATAGGTA